>JABFPM010001228.1:0-21548 GCA_022817325.1 Idris sp. 1 HC-2018 | reverse complement strand
ATGATTCATTAGTTTAAAATAAATTAAACACTTCTTTTTAATAATAATAATAATAATATTACTTTTTTTCAATTTAGTATGTCTTGTTTTACAAGTAATTTTCAGTTATATATGTCGTTTACAAAAAGATTGACTAAAAAAGTTTCACAAATGACGATTCACTGTTTTTCGAATACAGTTGTTTTTATACTAAACATTCACTTTTGAAATAAAAACTTTTACGTAAAATTGGTTTTCGTAATACATATTTTAAAGAAGAATTTTTTAAATTACGATTTTTTAAAACGATGAGAAAATGAAGAAACATGACAAAGAGCTATTTAAAAATTATTGTTCAATTTTGATTTTTCAATTCTTTTACAAACAAAAAGAAATTGAATTTGATTTTATTAATGTAATATTTTGAACAAAAATAAAACTCATGTACTACAAAAATAGTGGAGTCATAAAAAAAGTTTAGAAAGCTTATAACATCGTCAAGCTCGTTCAAAGTGGAGCTGTTTCATTTCTCAGTGGAGTAGCTTTAAATCAGGTCAGCCTCAATAACAATTGCTCTGAAAATCAGTCAAAACAGCGGCAAATGAGAATTACTTTCCAAGACACGACTAACTGCATCGACGATCGTTCATTTCCCACTCTTTTTTCAAATCTTTCTATGCTCGGTGTGATCTATGCCTTTTTTGCGTAATTTTCTATACGTTTTGAACGGTAATAGCTCTGCTTGCTTTGAACTTTTGTTTGAAA
The DNA here is from genome assembly GCA_022817325.1 of Idris sp. 1 HC-2018. Taxonomy (NCBI): domain Eukaryota; kingdom Metazoa; phylum Arthropoda; class Insecta; order Hymenoptera; family Scelionidae; genus Idris; species Idris sp. 1 HC-2018. The sequence continues at coordinate 20,804 of JABFPM010001228.1, read as the reverse complement.
AAATTGAACACCCGCCTTTTTAAAAAGTCGATTGATTTTACATTCAGCAATATCATTTAACATGGTTACGTTGGCATCTTTAAATTACGCGATTATCTTGTATCGATGACCAAATAATTTAAGCTCCATCTTAACCTGAAAAGCAAAATAAACCTGAAAGAAATGGCTACGATTTTAGGACAACTCATTCTTGCAGGCATTTTCTCGGATACGGAATTTACGTTCTTTGTTTTTCGATATTTTACTGGCCGTAGAATGGGAAAGGAACACGAGGGAATTCTGTTTGGTTTACCTAATGAGAATCTCAACTAAAGGCACTTAATTGCGTATCTTGGTTTGAGAATAGATAATGCGCATTCTCAGTTTAAACATCATTGAAAATTCTCATAGAGTATTATAAATGAAGATCTTCGTTTGGCAACTTACAATGAGAATTATTGAAGAGATTTGCAAGAGAACAATTTTTCATTTAAAATTAATGTGCAAATTTAATGTTAGCACATAACTAATTATAGTGAGAATCCTCGTCAACATTTTCTTATAAAATCACTTGAGATGGGCATTTGAATAATTATTCAATTTTTAATATATTAATAAATTAGCGTTGTACAACTTATGCATTTTTACAGTTTTCATTACACTTTAAAACAAATTCTCTAATTGTTAATATAATACTATACTCTGAAAATTGATCCTCAAAACCTCAAAGGATGTTATTTAATATTTATTCTAATCATTCAAACTTATAATTGTTATTTTATTCAGTTGTTTAGAATATTAATTTCAAAGTTTTATAATCTTAACTTTTAATAATGAGTAAAAAGTGAATTATTATCATGATTTTGATAAAAATGCAAAAAACTTCAATACATTTAGTGTCCAAAAAATCATTTCTTTATATTACAAGTATTTACTTTAACTGTATTTTGGTATCTTTTATTGTGAACATTTATGTAATTTATCAAATTTTTAAAATTACCAATTTTCAAAAAATTCACTTTTTCTCTGAATTGATAATTGTTTAAAATTCGAAGTGAAAAAAGAACAGAAGGAGTATTCATTTCATTACAAATATACATTATCTATTAAATTACAATCCGAGAATTAAAATAGTTCAATTACCTTTTACAAATTGTATACAAAAAAATGGTTTACAAAAAGTATATCCCAGTAGCAATGTGAAATTCCACTTAAAATAGTGGAAATGTAAAAGAATTTTATTCCTAGTTGATTAATTTGAAAATTTGAAATTGGTAATTTTCCACGTTGACCCATTATTCGAGTCAAAAATTGACTTTACATTTGAGCGGAACTTTTATTTTAAACATTTCGGATAAATCTTGTTAAAATTTACATGGTAAAAACTCGGAATCGCATAAATAATAAAAGCACACGATGAAAAATGAGGAAAAATTTAAATTGCAAATGGTATGTACATGTACGCATAATGTGCAGGTGAAAGTGCGTCATCATTAAACGTCAGTGCCATTGATTCTAAAAATGTATTAGTTCTTAACGATCGTAAAGGTGGATTCATTAATATTTCTTTCAAAATATGCAAACAAAATATTAATGAATCCACCTTAACGTATCACGTATTGGATTTACATTCAAGAAATGTGACATGCGAAACCAACTCAAAGAATCACAACTGCTACAGTTAATTTCATGATTACAGTGAGCGATAATTTGGCTTTGATAATGCGTTCAAGGATTCATCATGTGGCTTCAGTGCGTATGCTCGAATCGAATCGAAATCAAATTAAAAGCTCGGCATGTTCCCCGCAGTGGAGCATCATATACAGGAAAAATAAAAGTAGGGTCTCTCAACAACGAGCTGCTGCAGATTTGTTTTTAGCATAAAACCGGCTAAGTACACGTTGATATAATTAGTGTTATATTTTGGTTTGCATTTGGATATAAGAACAATTATTTAGTCAAAAAAGAAAAAAATATTGTTATTATAAATACTATATTGAGAAAATTAGAATTGTCTGCCTGGCAATGTCAAATTCTATATATAATTATTTAAAATTAATCATTTAAAGTGTACGATTAAATGATCTGCACATCGCAAATATAGTGCGAATTAGAAAAAAACTTCAAATTTATTTGTACAATTCTTTCGTCCCCCCCTCCACTCCCCTTCCCCTTCCCAGAGACTTCGCAATATCGGGCTGGGCAGTATCTTATTTAAAATTACATTATACAGTATTTGAATAAGATAAAGTATTTATTTACATTATTTAAATACCCAAAATCAATTATTTTGTAATTAAAAGTAATTAAGTACTTAAAAATATGTTAAATAAATTCGCATCACAAATAATCAGTGCAGTAAAAAAAATGTTTTCTCATTTAGACATGATCTGAGAAAAAGAAATAGTATATTATAGACAACCAGGGACGAAAATGGTCGTTTCCATATGAGTCTATGGAGATACTAATTTTTCTCAAGGTTCATACTTGAAAGTTTTACATACATTTGTGGGAGAAAAATAGTTATTTTTGTCTAAGTTACGCAAATTTATATGAGCGATTTTACAGAAAATTTTCTTTTACCCGTAAAAAAGTTGAAAAATTTTTGGCGAGGGGGGACACCTTTGGGATTTTTGTCTGGTTTTAGAGCCTCCAAAATACCAAAAAAAATAAATAAATAAATAAAATAAAATTGATGACATTAGAAATTTCAAAGATGACACCTGTAAATATGCTGACAAAAGCAATTTTACATAAAATTTCAAAATTCGAAATTTTGTTAACTCAAGGCTCATCTTCAAAATTATTTTTTCCTCGTTCCTTGGCTTCTCATATGCATACGAAAATTCCAGGCTCAATAAAAATTCAAAAGGTGACACTTTTAAAATAGCTAACTATTATAAATAGAAATACCGCTAAAGGGAGTTTACACTTATTAGCAAGCAGAAATTCTTTTGAAGGTGTGCTTTGAGTTCCAAAAATTTTGATTGTTTTTTGAAATTGTATGTAAAATTGTTTTTGTTAGCATATTTAAGGGTGTCACCCTTGTCATTTCTAAAGGCACCACTATTATTTGGACAATTGAGAGGTCTAAAAACTAGATACGAATGGTTCCAAAGGTGTCCTTCGCCAGAGGGATGAAATTTTTTGATTTATTTTTACGGATAAAAGAAACATTCCTGTAGAATTGCTCATGTATATTTTAGATGTATACATAATAAATGTTGACTGAAAAATTAATATAACAATATTACTTTCAATCCAAAGATTAACAATCCAAATTTAGTTTTATATATATATATATATATATATTTGCATAGATTTCTTATAATTTAAGCATTTCAAAATTAAATTATCAGTAATGCAAGATTACTATTATTTTTTTATAAAAAAGATTTATTTTTATTTAATTTTTTGTAACCTATGTATTTTGAAATTACAAGTAATTATAATTACCTAGTTGAAGACAGTATATTTAATTACACTAATTCAAAGTATTTTGAAATTTGTATTTTATTACTCATTTGAAGTGTAATTAGTATTTAGTAGAGGCTGCTCCCACTCGTGCGAAAGATAGCACGAGCGAACCTTCTACCTTTCCCACTAGTGAAGTAATCTACTATTGTTGACGAAAACTAAATGTAATTTAAATAATAATAGATGTCAATTTTGTCTGTTTTTACATATTGGCTGCATCTGCATTAAGTTTTAAAAAGAACTTGTCTCATTAGTTTAGTTTAATTTAATTTTTTTAACAGTAAAACATAAAAGGAAATTAACTTATCAAATCAGCAAATATTATTTGTTCGTTACACTGCTTTCATTTTTTGTTCAATCGCTACTCATAATAAATCTATTTACTACTAAAAATAACCTCAACAGATCTCTCATTGAGTTTTTGTATCGTTGCACATTTTACAATCACAGACCAAATAACAAAAACAAAACATTTGGTTATTTTTCAACAAAGGTACTTTTATACTATGGTATCAGAAATTTGTCAAGCTTGCAATTAATGAATGTATTTACAATTACCCATGCTAAAATAAATATCTTTAATTTAAAAAATTTATTGTACAACGAAATATAAGTTAATTTAATTAGGCTGAATTTTGTAAAAAGTATTGATAAAAACAAGCGCCTAACTACTGTTAGAAATTGTTTTAAGGAATTAAAATAAATTTAAAAGAATTATGTCTCTATAAGTCTTTTAGGAAGTTTAAACTAGTTTTAAAGAGCTGCAAAAAGTTAAAGACAGATACAAGAAATCACTTTGTAAGTGATTTCAAAATTATGTACCAATTTATGTTTACCAGTATTGTTCATTTCAAAAAGTCCAAATTTTTCTCAAATTTTTAACGTTCCCTTCACGATACAAATTTGATAGCTCACACCGTTATAATTAAGGTTTAAACAGACTAATCAAGCTATCTGAAATAAATTCGAGATTTCTCTTAATACAATATGTCAAAAAGACAATTAAATACAATTTGGTTTATTACAACTAATGTGATAATATGATTGTTCTTTCATAATGTACAATTTTTTTTGTTAGTTTGACAAACATATTATATCTAAATATTAATTGAAATAAGTTATCATATGCTTTGTAATTGAGATAGTTATGAAAATTAATAAACTGCTAACTATAAAGTTTTATAATTTAACAATGACTGTTAGATACATTGCTTGTGAATAAATCAAATAAATATTTAACGTGAAAACAATAACTTTCTTTATTTAAAATGAAAGTATCGCAATGTATACAATTTTAATTAATTGAGAGGATAAAAAAAAATTGTTTTTCACCCTACACCCCCCCAAAAAGGTAGTTTTTGATCTAAAAAATATAGTTTTATGATAACCAAACGGGTAATAGCTAATTTTTTGCTATAGCTTCCGTAAAATCAGTAGTTCTTGAGTAAACAAAATAATGTGTTTGATCACTCACTGCTTGTTTAGAAATCATTACTGCATAAGCTTCATAATATATTTTTAAAATTTAAAAAATTCTGCAAAATTAAATAAAAATAAAACGTTTTTCGATCATTTTTTAGGGACATTTGGTAATTTGACATTTTCTCTGCGAAAAATGACTTTTTTCAATTTTGATACGTCACAACCACTAGAATCAAGCAAAATTCATTTTCGACCAGTGGTTTGATAGTTGAGTTTTCAAGCTTTCAATCAAAAGAAAAGACTTGTAATTACCTACAGAAATGACAAAGTTATTAGAATTTGAAATTCTAATAACTTCCGGGTCCCATATAAATTACAGTTTGAAAGCTCGAAAATAAAGAGCTCATTTAGTTAGTCAAGCTACGGCATCACACACATTTTCAACTCTTTAAGTTCTTTCTTTCATAAATTTAATATTTAGTAGTTCTATTCTTAAAGATTCTTTATCAATAATAAAGTGCATATATAAACAGTTTATCAATAGAAACGATATAGACTGAATTTCTAACGATTAGTAAGTTTATTTGTCATTATTAGCTTGAATTAAAATAAAAAATGACAGAAATGTTACAGATTGATCAAAAATATGTATTATAAGTGGTACGCTGTAATGCAAAAATTTATCATGTATGAGTTATTTACAGAGATCCTATGGGCACATTTTCACATAATTATAAACATGACTTCACTGATATTTCTTAACTTATTAGTACAGTTTAAGAAAACAATAATCAACAAGTCATGTACATCCAAAACGACTGAAGGATAAGAAAAAGTTGATTCAAATATAGCATGATCCTAATTAATTGCAAATACAAACAATTAAAGAGGACAACTGAGCTTGAACAAGAAACTTAATTAATATGTGGCATCAGTCGTTTGCTATTTAAACGTAATATGTGCGACTCTAATTGAGAATAATTTGAGCAATGTGAAAATTCGTTGCGAAATACTAGAAGACAACCCCCAAAACAGTAGTCAAGTTGAACGTTACAACATTCAAGTCATCACTCTGTGTGATTACGAGTTTGTTTTCATAATCCGCGAACAAGTACGTGTCTGGATATCGAACTATCTAACAACTAGTGTAAATTTCGTGAATTTCAAATTCAATATTGAGTGAGCCAATATAATTGTATTCAAGTATGCAAGCCCTCGTTGTTTAATTGTGGATCCCGTCTTAAGAACCTGGATTAACAAATAGTATCTACTTCGCTCTTTAGTCAAACGGATTTTCTCATTTTTTACATGGCACAGCTTTTCTTCGACTTGTTGATGATTTTTTTTTTTTTTTTTTTTTTTTTTTTTACGAATTCTGCTTTCTGCATATATTTTACTCTGAATGTGTTACTGATATACGCGACCTTTGTATGGATTTTTCGTAAAACTATTTTTCTCTTTTACTTTTATATTGTTAATTACATATCCCCGCTCGATTTTTGTAACCGAATGCGAAAAGGCGTTTGATTGGACAACAGAGTTTAGAAATTACAGAGCCCGGAGCGAGCGCTTTGTTGAAAGCGCCTCGCATGCCAATGCATAAGTGAAATATCATATGCCATACATGTATAGCTGAAGCATCATACTTCATAGCGGCGTATTAAGCTGTCACGGTCGTGTGCACGTCGCATTTGCCTAAATTATGGGCATGCTGCCAAAAAGCAAACTTTCTCATACGTGCTGTCTCCATATTCAGCAATATCAACGACATTCTACTATCTGTCGATATTAGATGCGAAATTATCAAATTTGCGTCCAAAATAACTTGATACGTGTCTGGGTGCATATCTTTGACATACAATTTTCGCTTTTATAACATCACACGAAATCTATCGCAAAAACATTTTCAGGGTTACAAACAATATTTAACGCGCGTTAAGATTTTTTTGTCATAACCCTACTATTTTTTCAATAAATCATTTTGAGTTTGTTCGGGGGCACTTTACGGTTATTCTGGATTCATTAACTCCAAAAAATATCGATTTTATAGCATATATATTTCAGCTGATAAATATATTGTCTAACAATTTTATGGACATACCGTATTATTACAGCAGGTCTTTTATCGCTACACGAGATATACATATGGCTGCTTCCAAACATAGGTCATGTCTGTGTTGGATATAATCGGTAGACTTGCATGTATTGCTGAAACATCATGAACCGTTTCTTGGGTGCATATTATAATGAATTAGCGATATACGTATGTATAACCGCTAAATTTAACATGAACATAACCTATGTTTGTAGGCAGCAACATACATATAAGCAATAGCAATTTGTATGCTTATCGTAACAATACGTACACTGTTAAAAATGTTATCAAATTTAATGTACATTTAATGTAAAACTGTAAATAAGTTTAATGTACATTACATTAAAATTGTTGTTTACATTTGTAGAATATATTGAATTTAGTGAACGTACATTAACCCATTCATTGAAAATTGCTCCCCCACTCATTCAATATGGTCGCTGTCTGACAGAGAAAGCGAGAGGAAAAAGCGCGACAGAAATATGGCGGAACAGGGCCGTATTTATTTCGAGCCTGGTGTTGCAATTTAAGAAAATGTGATAAAATCGAGCAGAACTCGAGGTCGTTTTGACGGCCCAATATCAAAATCAATAGGAACCTTTTGTATCATTTTTCTGTTAGACGGTTATTCACAAATATTTTCCTGCAAAAAGCGATATCGTTTGGCAGGTACGTTGTCAAAAGCGCTGTGTTTTTGTTTCGCAGATTTCTGCTAATTGACATCTAACACTTTTGATTTACCTGGTATTTCATTGTTTACATTATTTTCGTTGATTTTGCCTTTTTCTGCACTTTTTTTCTGTTTATAATCATTTCCTTTAGTAGCTCCGTATTTTGTTGACATTTTGTTTTAAAACCTAACCTAAAATACTAGATTAAAACAAGTTAAAAAACAGATATTTTTGAATTTTTTTTTTTCAAATTATTATTCATTTCTCTTAAATAAAATAATTACGTGTTAAATATAATTACTTGAACAGTCCGAGTTTATCAAAGCAAAGTTCGACAGAACCCTGTCTTGTTACACCCGACAATTAAGCTTGTTACATCACAAAGAAAGTACCACATGATCACGCACACAATCACATTTCGCCCATCCGCGCAACCTGATTGGTCGCGCTCACACTCATGCTGTTTCGTGCTGCTTTCCAACGAAAGTGTTAATTCAATTTAATCTGCCTGCTTGAAATTTGCTTCCAGTGCATTTACATCAAATTTGCTGTCTAATTTTCAACAGTATGTGTCTATGAAATTTTTAGATAATCTATCTTACAAGATGAGAGAAATGGCTTTGAACACGTTTCAACCTCTTTCAATTTGTTTCTGATAACAATTTTTTGTATTGCATGTGCTGGAATAGTATATTTTGCAACAAAGGATGAAAGTTTGGGTTTCGGACCCAGAGGTGCAAAATGATTGGACGAGCGAAGCGAGGACAGTCAGCACCTCGGGCCGAAGATGTGAAAAATTCCATTTTGCATGCTAGTGTTACAACACTAAAAGGTCTTTTTACCTTTATAAAAAGAGAATTAGTAATATACTATGAAAATATTATGTTAATAATAAAAATATTTTCATCTTTTATATACAAAAAAAAATTATATTTATATTTTTTTATTCTTTATTCTTTGTTACTTATAAATCATGTATCAGGGTAGGGTAACCTCAATACAAGTGTCAAGTCATGTACATTATGTATAACATATATGATTATATACATAATTTATTTATTACATTGAATGTTAGAATATTATAAAATTATACAAGCAATTCAATTACTGGGCTGGGTATCTAACGCAGGATCTATCGGTTACAAAGTAAACGCTTTAACCACTACAACATACATACACTTGGCAAGTAGGGTTTAAATGTAATATTTAAACTTGCAGCATGAAAAGAGGTTGAAGAAGCTGAAAATGTATAAGAACGAAAGGAGGTTAAAAAGGTTGAAAATATTTAAAATTTAAGACAATTGAAAAGAGGTTGAAGAGGCTGGAATATGCTTCACAGTGAAAAAAAAAAAAAAAAAAAAAAAAGATATTGAACATTTGACCAATATAAAGTGGCTGAAATGTGTATTATAATGAAAAGAGGCTGAAAAAATTGTAAAAATTTAATTATCAAATACAAAAAAGTGAAAAAAAGGGAAAAAAGAGATGAAGAGGTTGAGAAAAACTTAAAAATAGGTTGAAAAAGTTGAAAAAATGAAATTTTTTAGAAATGAGGTTGCCAAGAAAAGAGTTTGAAAAGAGGATGGAAGGAGGCTGAAGAGGCTAAAGTTTTTGACTCGGGAAACGACATTTACGTATCTTAGGAGTTGCCAAAAGTGGCAACTCTCAAACACTCGGGCCGTAAGCGACAGCTTGAATGTTGCCACTTACGACCAGATCCTAAAATACGTAAAATGACATATCGATCTCGGCGCTTGCAGCGCCTCGATACGTAATATATTATATTGATAATTCTTAGTCTGTTTTTGATTAATCGAAAATTACGCTGTTAAAAATTAGGCAGAAAATTTAATGTAAATGCACTGGAAGCAAATTTCAAGCAGGCACATTAAATTGAATTAATGTACGTTCATTAAATTCAATGGTGGCGCGTCGATCAATGTTTATTTTGATAAAACTCCGTGACTTTAGACTTTATTAAGTTAAAATTAAAAGTGAACATTGTTGATAATAATGTACTTTTATTGTTGTAATGTATTTACAAAAGTTATTTGTTGAAGTTCATTTTAATAACAAAATATAAAAAATTAATTCATTTTTTCTACTATTTATCTATTTGTTTAATTTTAATGTAAAAATATATAAATGACTTAACTTATGTAAGAGCACGGTGCCAATATAAATGCACGATTTTTTAAGTTTACTTATAAGAGCACAGTGCTGACATAAATGCGTGAGACAAATTCGGATGAAGTCTTCTACTCAGAGCTGTTAAATTAATTTTACTTCAAAAAATCCCTAAATCTATAAAAAAATGATTTTTAAAATAATTTCTAATTAATTTGATTAATTTAATTAATGACGTTCTAAAAAAACATTCAGTTTTAAGACATTATTTTTTACAAAAATATTAAATATGTGTTAACAAAATATGTGAAATCATAACAGGAGCCAAAATCAATTATTATAAAAATGATTGATCTCACAAAAATTATCTTTAAAAAATAAAGATAAGAAAACAAACGAGCCAAGTTGAGATGCATGCATTTATACCTAAAATGTTGGAATCTGAGAAAACAAATATTCAAAAAAAAATCAAATCATCGAAACATTAAACTTTAAGAAAATATTACAATTATGTTCAAAAAAGATGTGAAATCATACCAGGAACAATACGGTAAATCAGAGAAAAGCAAAACAACAAAGACACTCCACATTAAATGAAATATGTAAAAGGAGATAGAAAATTTAGGAACACGAAAAAGAAAAAAGTTTGGTCGATATAATGTCTCATATGTCTTTCCTAGATTATATATATGAAAGAACAAAGATGAAACTATACCATAGCCGAAATTCCAGAAAATAGTCCAGTGCATAGCGGCCGACGTATTCTATTATTTTCATTTAATTATTTATTTATATTTTAAAACTTGGCTCGTCGGCCCGCTATCGCGGGTCTTGATATATTCTATGAATGTAAACAAAAATGTTAATGTATTAAACATGAAACTTATTTACAGTTTTACATCAAATGTACATTAAATTTGATGACATTTTTGACAGTGTAATACATTAATCTTATATCATTTGCAGATCTTATTGATGATTATTTCAATAAAAGTATATTAATTTTAATTGTATAAAATTAATAATAAAAAAAAACAAACAAACAAATTCACGTCTGCAACGACATTTTATTTCTACTCTAAATTTCATAGCTCTTTCTCTTTCCGGTGATTTTTGTCAGATTTGTTACAATTTATAAGTTAATTCTGAAAAATTACGAAATTCCACGACAAAGCTTTCTCTATATGGGTTACAAATCACTTTCAGGACCATTTTCTCATAAAATATGTTGAGAAATAAATTCGCACTGACCCATTGAATGACTTTCCAACGTTTAAGAAAGTAAACTATTACTGTACAAAATATATCAGTTTTATTATCTGCCAATATTAAACAGAATTATTAGATTAAATTAAAAAGCAATGCTTCTTGACTAGCGTCCTTTGATTGTAATAGCAAATGTGCACCACATTAAACTTTTTCCGATTCCGTGGCAAAGAAACCGGTCATTGATTTTATCTTGGCTGCTTTTGTTCTGCCATCTCTCACTCTTTTTCTTATACATTTTTTCTATTTTTATTTTTTTCATCATTTTGTTTATCATTCAGTTTCACTAAAAACAAAGTAAGCAATAATTTAACCAAGACATTAATAAAGTGAATTGTATTTTGTAAAACTGAATATGTAGAGAAAAAAAATAAAACAAACTTTGTCCCAATTGTCTTTATACGATGATTTCCGGTAACAAAATTATGATACGTGATTCGCCGGATCTAACTAACTGCGTTGCGCTGGAAATGTCACTTTGACTAATTTAGAGGTTATCGCTGTAGTAGTTCCGGACTTTCATTTTGCTCCCGGCAAATTTTCAAAGGAAAAGATAAATTTTGTCTTTTCATTTTGATCCATCCGTTTTGAAAAATTGTAATTATACGAATAGCCTTTTTTATAAGTTATTAACAATTTATTAAATTAATTAGTTTTTTTAAGATTTTTCGCACATTTTCTGAGTTAAAATGATTATTAAAATAGATCATTATAATTGAACAAAAACAGGATTAATAAAATCGGTTAATATTTGTAGATTTTAGTTATTTCACTAAGATGTTCTTTCAATGTCTATATAAACAAAAAAAAGTAATGCTTTTTAAAGAAAAAAAATTGTTGGTATAAATCGTTTATTTGAGTGCAAAATTAAGTACCTATTAGAATTATCACTTTTGACAAATTACCAATTTAAGAATTTTTATAAATATTTGGAAGATCTGAAGAAGGTGTCAGTTATACAGCGAAATATTGTCAAACTGTAACACCCATGACAATATAAAGTAAATTTTGCAGTCTATTTTTATCCAAATTTTGTTTACTTTTTTAAAACACAAATAGACGAAAATATAACTTATTTATAGAATTATGACTTGAAAATTTACATCCATGCATGGATACTCAGGACACTGAATGATTTATGACAATTTAACGGCGTGCACTCTCAAAAATAATTCACTTGCTTTATAATGACGGCCATATTAAAAAGATTTATCAATATCTACCCATCTGAATCTAATTCCAAATGCTCCAAATGGAAGGGAGATATTTATTCTAATCCAATATTTCAAACAAATATAGTTCTAAATACCCTTTCTTTTAATAAAATTGTTTTTATCAAAAAATATTTTTTCTACATTAATCACTTTATTATATTCCATTTTTAAAAATGTAGATTGCTCTTATTACAAATATTATAAAATAAAGTTATACCTTTTGTAAGAAAATCTACAAATAAAGGTCTCCATAATTTTTGTTATTCATTTACCTCCACAAAACTTATAGTAAATCAAAGAAACGCTTCTGTGGTCCGCATAAATATTATTTTTGCCATATAAAATTTTATGAAACAAAGTGATGAATGTCCTTGAAAAACTAAATACGTATTTTACATGCATGAAACATGCCTTGAATTCATGCATGTAACATACGCATGAACATGATAAGTCTCATACATGCAACACGCAAAAAGTGTTGCGTCGGAAAAAGTGTTGCATGGATCATAAAGGTACGTTTCTTGCATTGTTTCTTGCTTAGCAGCTGTGCTACTTTCGTATGTTTTTTGCATGAATTGTTCAATAAATGGTTACATGCATGTTGCATTAAAAGTAACATATGCATGTATCATGAAAAATTTATCAAAAAATATTAATTAGTTTATTAATATATTTTTAAAGATTATTCTTGTAACATGTAACAAGTTACGTTACTTATATTTTATCATTCAAGCCGGACCTTGAATATTTTGGAGCATAACCGAAAATCGAGAATGGTTTTGTCTTGAAATTCGAGACTTATAAGAATATTGAGAATGTTGCTAAACCATATATAATATTAAATTATACACTTTTTATATAGTTGAACTTATTTAGGTAATACACATAATATATACATTTATAAATAATTCATGTACAAATTATATATATTTGTATGTACAAAATTGGTTTAAAATTAAAAAAAAATACAAAAAATAGGAATTTCATGTTAAACACTAAAATATAATATTAGCATTCTTTATACATATTTTTATGTGTCAAAAATATGTCCTTATTCATAAATGATTTATGTTTTCGAATTACCATTTTTTAAATTTTGTACTAAAAAAATTGTACGAAAATGTAATTTGTATATTTAACAAAAATAAATAGGGACGAAATGAGCAGTTGCTTGAAGGCGTTTGCTTGAAGGCGTTTGTTTTTCGCTGCCAAAAAGTTGTGTATAGGTTAAGAAGTTTAAATGCGATATTCATTGTAGATAATGAATATTTAACAAGAATTCAGATATCGACGTGGAAGGCATCGGGCAACCACCACATTATTCTGTCCAAGAAAGCCTTCTTGTGGAAGTCACGATTTTCAGCAATGAAAAAAATGACTACAGAAATAGAAGTCTATAAACTTAAATAAATGTATAGTTATTTAGCAGAGATCAGCTATTATAGTTCGAGAGATATAAATAATAAATTACATATTTCAATTGGTTAATTTTATAAATGTTCAAAGCAAAGTGATTTTTTTTCGAAACTTCAAGATTCTCGATCAGGACCAACAGGAGTTGATCGAAAAGACGTCTTGATCTTGTCTTGAAATGTCGAAATAAGACTAAGACAAGACATGTCTCGCGTGTCAATTAACTATATTTATTTAACTATATTAACAGCTCCGGGGAGGATTCTACTCTCTTAGAGAAAGGGGAAAAGCAAGCTCTTATCTACTAAAAATCGAAGTTTTGAAGAAAGACAATGTTTGTTAATATATTATAGTCAAGCATAACATTGCAACATCCAATAGAAGAATGTTGCAAATTGAAATTGATAGAACGTGCTGGAAAAGTTATCCAATAAATAAGAAGCGCGCCAAGAATCTTGGTCGTAATTTGGCAATTTTAACGACGCCTTGGAATCGGCATCAGTTGGCCGAAGTTTGGGTAATTTTCTTCTTCTTCTTTTTCTCGGACACTCGTCAATGGTGCCTAACATTGAACGGCAGTGGAGGTTTGCGCGCCAGCACGCAACACGAATATTTTATTCCTTTTAGAATTTAAGCGAAACTGAGTTGAATGATCCAATCTAATTCGTATAAAATAAAAAAGCTGGTCGTTATTCAACTGGCACTACATCCGAACCAACATAAGACCCCGAATCAAAGCATTTGCCAAATAAGTACTATAAGGCCACAATTCAAATATGTCTAAAATCGCATACTTCATTATTTATACGCCGGTGTGTTTAATAAGCCGATCTGAAAAAAAAGAATGTATTATACTACATAAATACTGGGTGGCTTAAGGAAGTAAAGTTCAGAATTCACTTACTAAAGCGTGATGCGATTCTCGAAACTTTTTTTGAGGGGCGGGAACTTCAAATTTACAAAATGGACTGGCTTGTACGTGTTTTCAATTCGTAAAATGAGACTTCATGAATTTTACGGCTGCCATGTATCGTTAAGTGAGATACAATGTACTTGTATAGCATTATAAATGTAATATTATAACATTCAATAAAGTTACAAACTTGATTTTTTACATTGTATTTTCTGTGATGTGTTATAAGATTTTTCGCGTTTGTAATTGAATTGATTGATTCAATAATGAAATGTAGAATTTCATAGACGTTCAAATGAGTCTGCATGTTTTTTTCCGTTTTTCATTTTGCTAGTAGTATAATTACTAAAATGATGATAAAAAACTGCTTTTATAGGCTATTTAGAATTCCAAAACACAACAAACTTGATTCCGCACGCTCATCAGTCATGACGCAAATCACAATGCAAACTATTAATTCAGATAAAAAATTTTTTTTTCTATCTTTCGAATGGGTATCTTTTAATCAAAATACATGCAACAATACTGTGGTCAGTGACGTGGTTTTCTGAATTGGGAATTCGCGTGGACAAGTGCATTAGGGATTTAGCGAGCAAATGCAGTTGCCTTTTGACACATGGTGTCCAATGAAAATGCGTTGCTTTTGAACACAACTATAGGCAATGTGTTAATTGGGATTCGATTTGCCGTGCTGTTTTGCGTGTGTGCTTTCGTTACTCCGCAATTCTTCTTCTCTCTCCTCTCCCTTTCCTACTTTTTCACTTTGTCCCGTTGTCAACCTTGCTTTTAGCCATTTGCGCCATCATAGTTTTGATGGCTGGCCCTTTTCAAACGAATAAAACTCTCACTGAGAAATTTTCCAGTTGGCATGACTGATGTTCATGCATCACAATCAATATTATTTGATAGAAAGATATTATGTAAATGATCAAGAATAGTACAGCGCCACCGGTTTACAAGTAATCGATCTTATTATTAAAGCTATTTCTTCACATGTTAATGCTAATTAAGACGATTTGAATAATCATCAGCCACACTACATTTATTCTATAAACTTGCAATAAGCAATTATTACTCTGCCAAAATTATTTGTAATTTTCATATGTTTGAATAATATGCATTTATTATTGACAATAAATATACAGTAGCATTCAAAAGTATGAATACACCCAAGAATTTTAGAATTTTACCATTTTTACTGATAAATGCAAATGCCCTTTTTTGCTCGATATATTTTAGTTTCAGCTTTAAAATGATCAGGTCAAAAGTGAAGTTTGCATGATTTTACTAGTTATGGCATCTCACAACATGAAACCGACAATTTTTAGAGCATAAAATTCAAATAACCATATCTTCCTTGAAAGTAATCGAAAAACCTTTTTTCTAAACGAAAATTTTCAGAATTTTACAAGCTTTAAGACCATTCGACGAGAAATATTTTGCTACAGCTCAAAAATGTTCTACAGTTAGTTTAACTTTGTATATATTTTATTCAAAAATTACCGATTTTCGTAAAGGGTGGTGTTGGTTATAAAAGCGGATGAAATTTATTATAACCTGATTTTTCCGAGTCTTTAACCATTTATAATTGAGATTTCACATTTAACTATCTTTCAATATCTTTTAACAATGCAACTATAAGTAGGACACCCTACACATTTTTATTAAACTTATTTGGCTCCGTAACTTCTCCCGTTTTTCTGTTATTGATGTTTTTAAAAAAAAACAGGCGAGGTTACAAAGCCAAAAGTCTTTTATAAAAATCACTTACTTTTAGACGGTACGAATCTCTCAACATTAAACTTTGACGTTTGATGATTTTTTATAATTAAAATCATTAACATAGAATTTTAACTTAAACAAAACCTACGCCGTGAATTTAGATGTGACATATCACCTTAAGGCGATATATCGTCACACAAGTGGGAAAGAGATAGAACTATTGAAGTTTACATGTGAGTAAGAGAGAAACCCTGAAATCGACTGATTCATCACCTTGAACATAAATATTGATAACAAAAGTTTTTATAACATAATGTAAAGAATGTTTTTATAAAATTATCTAACTGAAGCTTATTTTAAAATGCTACACTGCAAATTGTCGAAAAAAATTATCGAAAATCTATTTGTCTTTTTTTTTTATCTAACCAGAAAAGGGGGGAGGGGGGAGAAGATAAGCCAAGTGTGACCCCTTGCGTCCGGTGACATGAGGGGGGGAGGGGGAGGGGGGTATCGATTTGTGACAAGGGGAGAGAGGTAGGGTGAAATTTCCTAAATTTTTATGGGTATTCTTTATGGAATGCCCTAATTTGCAATTAACTGTGAAATAATGAGCAAATTGAAAAACGCCGCAAATGTCCCCACCATATTGCCCACATCTGTTTCAAATATGGAGAATTGAACAAATAAAAGAAAGTTAAATAACATTGATTTAATACAATTTTTGTATCGGAAACGCTTATAAATAACATTATCACTAATTATAACTCATGAATAAAATAAATAAACTCACACAGAAAAACTGCGTATCATAGAAAATTGAGGTAAGTTTTCAAGTTTGTTCGTATAATTGAATTTAAATTCATTATAAAAAATAATTAATGCTCATTAATTAATTTTGTATTTTATTATGATTATTTAGTTATGTTTTTTGAAATAAGAAAAAAAACTGAAATCATTATTAGTTTCAACTTTTTTTAATAATTGGACTGTTAGTTAAGAAGTTATTCAATGCATAGCTAATTCATACAATAAAATGTAGATTTATAATTAAATGTTGAAGAATGGCGAAATCGGATAATTTTCGAAAGAGGAATGTAAAGTTACATGCCTAATGAAATATTAAAAAATAAGCTTAATACTGATGAAAGTTCATTCTCAATTTATTATTTCAGCATTAATCAAGTCGAGTAAGGCACTGAAAATAATTAAAATTATCATTAAATGTTAATTAAATATAATTAATACCTTAAATAGAAAAATCCTTTATTTTTAGATAATTTGCATTGTTCAAAAGTTCACTGCTTTAATTTTTTAGATTGGATCTTTTTTGTTTGTTTTCTAATAAGAATATAATTCTTATAATTGAAATATCAATCACATTATATCCCAACGACATCAGAATATATTTACATACTATTTTAACCGTATCACTTTACCCTCCCATTTACCATGTCACTTCACCTCATTTTCACAATACATTCAAAAAATTTTATGTATAAATGTGTATCGTCATTTTCATTTTATAAAGTATCATTTTCTTATCCAGTTTTCAGTCTTCATTTAAATTGTTTAAATTTGTTTAAATTGCATTGCATTTGTAGTATATTAATTCAAGAAATATAATAATATTAGGTTCAAGTTTGAAATATTAATGTTTCTAAATTTTTGTAAAACTTTTCAATTTAAGAACTTCTTCACTTCCAGAGTATTTAAAAGAAAAAAGGTTGAAAACAGGTTGAAAGAAGATCAACAAAGATTAATAAGGAAAATTGGAAGCTAAGACATTTATTTTAATATTTAATCAAAAAAAGAAAAAAAAACAAACAAACTTAACCCTTTCAATACCGAATTATTTTCTAGGATAAAAATTTGATTTTTGTACATGAATTCGGAAATTATTTTGTATTAATAACACAAAAATGAAAAAAAAACGATTTTTCAGTTTTTTGCCAAAATTTCATCATATTTCATATTTTAGGAGATGAAAATATGAACAGGTGTTGTATAAAGTCAATTTTCACTCAAATTACTAGCAAAAATTAAAGCAATTATTATTACTTTGTTTTAATAACAAAAATATAAAAAATTAAATATGTTGCTTTAAAGCAGCAGCGGTAACGAAAGGGTTAAAGTCCGTGAAAATGTCGAAATTATTAACAAAACTTTGTTCATAGTTAAAATATTTATAATTCATACTTTTTGATTTTATCTGGTTTTGCGAAGTGAAGACATTAAAATCATTGAATCAAAAAAAAATTAAAAATATGTAAAAAAAACAAAAAAAAAACAAAAAAAAAGATAAAGAGCCTTACTGTTGCCAAAAAGTACGTAGCATTTCCTGGACTATATACTGGGACTATATAATGACTGAATTTTAACAGATCTTTTTGGTTTTTAATTGTAAATATCGAGAGATAGTTTTAAAGAAATGTTGAAAAAGTTGTTTTTAGTGTCAGATAATTCGAAATTTGCAGCAGATTTCCCAATACGGTTTATTAAAAAAATATTTCTGATACATTTGCGTTAGTCTTGAAAAAAGCATGACAATTTGCAGACATATGAAACTACAGAACTCACATACGAAAGAAATAAGTCAGCATATTCAGTCGGAATGCACAAATGCCTATGACAATGTTTATTATTCGGCGATCCTTTACCACTCATAACTTGAGGAAAACTGTATACGCAAATGCACCAGGAACAAAACAGATGCCATCGTAAAAGTGCACATAACTCTGGCTTGATGTGTCTTTTTAAATATATACTCATTTTGTCAAATATGTTCAGTAACAATATGAGCGTTTCAAAATGTACACATTTTTACGTTGACCAATGCTTATCATACTAATTAAAATTACATTGGGATTGTCACAACACATTAATAACCTAAAATGTCTTCACATTCAAATAAAAAAATTATACCCTCCCTTGACGACACTTGAACGACGTATGATCCAAAACATTAAGACATTTAAAATTTGCCCTTGGTCAATGAAAAACAATGTTTCAAAATGAATATGTGCTGACAAATTCTTTTTCTCGTTCGACAGAAAAAGGTATCTAGCTATCTTCTACTTAATTGAATTTCCTGTCTTATTTAATTTTCTATCGCCACATCCCGTCTTGCTTACACAAATTGCTTTAATAGCAGCGCATTAAAACTAATTTTACGTCGGGATTTTTCATTGTTTCCGAATAAAACGACTTCATATCGAAAAAAATGTCTAAATCCTCCTAAACTCAATAATTTAATTATCACTAAGTACCCAAAGTTAGAGTATTTTCATCCCTACTTTTTTTTCAGTCTCCCTCGTTCCATAATATTTCTTCATTTTTTTCACTCGTCAACTTGAAGAGTTATTATATTAATTTTCCAATACTTAAACGTTTTCATTCAGCAACTCAAAAGCAAACTTAATTTAAAAGCTTTTTGTTTTGCAAGGATACATTTTAGTTTGTTTATTTATAAACGTTCTTAAATTTATAAATATAAGTTATACAAATAATAGGAGGCATGCATTTAATTAAACGTTGTAAGATAAATAAATGTATAATTGTCGCAAGCAATCCTTAAATGAATCTGCCAGCATAAATTTGACCCAGCTTTTCAATATTCATTACGCGATTTGCACGATTGTTACCGAAATTTCAAATTGTTTACGCTTTGAGGTCGTCGACACAAAAAATATTGACACCGTTTCGTCGGTTCAACAGTACGCAGAATTACGATTTACATTATTCATGCACTAGCGCAGACTTGTGTCAATGAATACGTGTCATTTGTGTTTGTATGAAATAGCACTTAAGATATTACGATTCCGTGCTTATTAAAATTGACTTTTTGTTTTGACGGCAATTGTTTTATTTACCCTTTTCTGTGACACGTATACATGTATTTGCTGTATTTAGAGCACATTTACAAGTTTATAATACCGACAAATTTCTATTGGCATTCAACAGTTAAACAAAAATCAACTTTTTATTAAAAACTATAAAATGTCATCAGTGATTTGTAAAAATAATTGTAAAACTTAAATAATAAAGCAAGATGAAATTTGCTCTATTTCTGTAAACTAATTCATATATCAATCATTAAAGTTCAAATATTTATGATTTTTAATCAAAATATTAAAAGATGGGATCATTACTTAATTTATATTTTAATAATTGACAACAGAAATGGAATTACGTTAGCTAAGCAAAGGTTAGCTAGCTGAGCGACTACTATATATTTCAACTTTTGATTTGCCGTTGATGCGTTTTCGCAACACCACAAATATAATTGTTTTTTGAATTCTAATTGTCGAAAATAAAAGAGCTTAATCTTTACTTTAAAATTGAAGTTTTAAAAAAAGCAAACTAATATTATTTTATTTATGTATACCTTTTATTCACTTAAATATAATTGTTTCAAACTTTATATTTCTAATGAATTTCGATACGTAAGATTTAACCAAATGATAAAAGAGCAAAAATAATAGCTTTAATTTGTTATGTTTATTATT
>JABFPM010001227.1:0-21579 GCA_022817325.1 Idris sp. 1 HC-2018 | reverse complement strand
CAACTTTCTGTAATAAAGTTATGCCATTATTTATGTAACAAAAATTGTTTAATAAGTACATCCTTGTACAAATGGTCAAATTAACATAAATGTTTATGTCTGCAGTCTGAATTGATTATTCAATTGTTTTCATTATTGAATATGAAAATTAATTATATGATATGACGTAATTATAGCCAACAAAACATTTCAAATGTATCTTTATACTGCATTAAGAAATGTTCTTTTTTTAATACTATAAATAGCTTATTTCCAATAAAATTTCTAAACCAGCACTTTCGCACTGATTGCAGCAATTGTTATAAAATTGTTCTTATTGTGCAGACAAATGTCAAACTTCAAAAAGCATTGATGAAAATGTCTAAAAATAAAAAACAATTAATCGCAAAAACTGCTTTTTAAATGTTATCGTCATTAAAATAACGACAATTTTGCATAACCTTTTTTTTCTTTTTCTCTTTTTACATGTTTACTTCTCTTTTTATATGTTTGCTTCTCTTTTTATGTGTTTGCTTTTCTTTTTTATAAATGAAATCCTCTCAGAAAAGTAGCCATGACATTTTAAATGCCATTGAGCTGGTATTAAAAAAAAAGTGCAGTTATTCCATTTGCAAAAGCAGACACATCGATTTATATCATTTTTTTTCTAAAGGGGAGAATGGGCACATATTTTGCACAGAGAAATCCACGACTTACATTAGTGAAAGTCCTCGGTTATATCAATCGACTGACGTAACAATAATATATCAACACAATGATCGCACCACTTGCTTGCAAAACACCATTGACACTCAATTCATGCTAGGCAATCAATAGACCACCAAAAGTCACGAGCACTTAAGATGTCGCGTGTCGCATTGTCACGCGTGCTCTCTCGTGTGTCACTTTGTTCAAATCAAAAAATTGTCGCACAATTTTACAAATAAACCGGAGTACAATGCTATTATGTTGCGCCGAAATGTGTGCACGTGCGCGTTCACTCGCTGACAGTTACTGACAGTCTGAATTCGCCGGACTTGAGTGTTGTCAATTTTGCCGTTTCCAAGGATAAATGCGGTGCGACGAGAGTTGGATCTACGAACTGACTAGCAGGGCAACATTTACAAGGATGCAAAGGTCGTCAGCCAAGCTTGGTTGTGTGTGCGTTTTTGTATATACGAGAGAGAGAGAGAGAAAGAGAGTTTACGTGCGTAAAGAGACGCACGACTAATAGACAAGGGAGGTGCTGCCATCTTCGAATATTGTTTTGAGTGTCTCTGTCGAGAAAGTGAAATGAAAAAGTAAAAGAAAAATTTTTAAATATAGATATACTTGATTTATACAAAAAATTTATTATTTGAAATTTAAATCTTAAACATTGTAGAAATATTGATTATTCAAAAATAATTAAATTCACTTAACTGAAATGTATTTTATTTCAGCTGGAAAGTTAATCTTCTATTTTTAAAAATTATTATTTTTAATTATATTTGGAAAATAGTTGAAATTTTTTATTTTGTTGTCGTCTTTTTTATTTGAACGGTGACTGAACAAGGTAGACAAGGACAGCACCAATGGAAGGTCACCTGCTTTCTCGAAAACCAAGCACCTCTCTCTCTCTCTTTGAGCCAATGAGCACTCGTCTCTTCTCTAGAACTTTCATCATCAATGTCTGAATATCTGACTGAACTGAAGGTGGTCCACAACAGACAACTGAAAATATATATAACACAATCTGCGGAAAAACGAATAATGACGTATTGAAGCAGCGAATTCAACGTCAGTTGTAATTGTAAACAAATGTGATACTATTGTTGTCGACAAAATAAACATCGAAAACGCAGCATCAGTTTTAAATAATCTGAGGTTACACTTTTCTTTTACAAACAAAATTGAACACTTGAGACTTGGACTTTAAATTATGGTGAGGAATTTCAATTTTATAATAAACAATTTTTACTTTTATAATAATCAATTTCAAATTTTATAATAGACAATTCCAGTTTTATAAGAAGCAATTTGAGTTTTATAAAAACAATGTTCAGTCAATTTACAAAATAAATCAATTTCAGCTGAATAAATTAATTAATCTAATTTAAAGTCTAACCTTCGACAGGAACCTTGGAGCATGTTCATTTATCCAAATCCATCCCAAAACAAACGTCGAAGATGTAACTAAAGGTGAGAAGTTGCGTTCAGGTCATACAAGTGCCAAAAACAAGAAAGATTAAAATGCATTACTACGAGGGCTGGGAGCAGCATCAGCAGTCCCTGCTGGACAACCACTGGTACTACCCCCAGTACGTCGACGAGGTTTACCCGTTCCGTCAGAAGCTCGACGACGGAGAGCCGACCGCGGACGAGACCCGCGAGACAATAACGTCCGCGACTTCCAGTGAAATCTTTCGTTTGGAATTCGCCGCCTCGCAGTGGTCCAAGCTCGTGTCCAACGCCGAGGGTCTGTTCAACAAGCTCATTTTGAACAACGTTTTGCCGCACACCGAGCAGGACCAGATCGAACAGTGGCTCTGCATGAAGCAGGAGTACGAGGAGTGCATAACAAACGACTGCGTGCAGGGATACGAGTGGTACCAGAACATGCCACCCGATCCGAGGAGGTCGCTCGAAAGAATCGAAGAGGAAACGGACGAGAATTTCCATCGGCCGGAATTTGAAAACTGTTCGGGAAGCTGCTCCGGGATGGAGAGCGAAATCTCCGAGGAAGACGAGCAGACAGACACGGAGTCAGAAAGTCCGGATTTTTTGGAAAAGCTTGACGATTATATGAACAAGTTTCGGGAAGAGACAGACAGGATTGTGGACGCGCAGAAGGATCTGTTCAGCGAAGTTAAGACCGACCCCATACCGATGGTGCCGAGAATCGTCAACAATAACAATGAACAGGCGCCGATTATCAAGCCCATTCCAATCCGGAACACGAGTTCTAGGAGAAACTCAATTTTGCCGGGCTCGGAGATGTGCCACGAGTTAATGGCCTTCAATGACTCGCTGAAAAATTATCAGAACCAAAATTACCAGTATGACGTGTTTGAAAAGTTCAAGGCGATGCAGGGGACCAGCAATATGACGAATCGAGATATCGAACTGCAGAACATCAGTGAGGAGGACAATTCGGGAATGAATGCAGCTTATTTAGGTGAATTTGAATATCATTTTTGTTGTCTTTTCAGGATGTCCAGCGAAGTATGAAAAACTTGGAATTTTGACATTCACAAAAAGCCTTGAATTTTAGTTAACCTGGATTTTTTATAATTCAGTTTGTTCAAAAAAGTCTTTAATTGTTTCACAAGTTCAATATATTATTTAACATAAAACTTGTAAAATTTAAGATTCACATTTTTAGGATTAAATATTGTTTTCACTTTTTTGCAATAACTTTTGTTGAAACAGCTTTTCGTTAAAATGTTAAATTTTGAGATGAATCTATTTAGGATGAATTATTTTATAAAAAAAAATATAGAAGAAATGACTGAAAACATTAAATAAAATATTATAAAAGAACTTTGAAAATTAGATATATGCAGGATCTTGAAAATGAACATTCAACTTGGAAAAAGCTTGACAAACTCCTTGAACTTTAATTTCACTCTTCGCTGGACACCCTGCTTTTATTTTAACTATTGTTATATAACAAAAGTTAAAATAAAGTCTAATTTTAGTAGTACATGAAATTTCAATTGATTCTTTTGTTTTTTCAGCTTTTCAAAAAGATAATTCCCCGGACATTCTAGTCAACGCGTTAAAAAATAATGAATTCTTTGAACCGGTCAAATCTTCAAAAGTTCAGACTTCAAAGAGCGACAGCAAACAGTCCCATGTGAAGCAAATTCAAACCGACCCAACGGAACTGCAAAACACTTCAAAGGAAACTGTCAAAACGTCCGAATCAAAGCTGAATATAAAGCAGAGGTTTCAGCAGAAGAAAAATAAAAGTGACGAAGTCAAGGATTCGAAAGAAAAGTCGTCGAAAAAGAAGTACGACAGCAACAAGAACGAGGACACTGACAGTATCACCAGTGAAATTAAATCCACAGATTCAAAGAAGCTGAAACAACTGAAAAAAGAGGAGCAACGAAAGAAGCAAAAGGAGAGCAAAAAAATGAAGCACGCCGGCAAGGGTGTGAAGAATTCAAAAGAAATGCACACCGACAGCGAGGACGAAAAGTGCAGTCTGAAGTCAAAGTCCAGCAAAAAAGGCAAAGAATCTTTGAAAATGAATTCCATTATTTCACAGCTGGACAATGTTTTGAAAG
Source organism: Idris sp. 1 HC-2018 (assembly GCA_022817325.1). Lineage (NCBI taxonomy): Eukaryota > Metazoa > Arthropoda > Insecta > Hymenoptera > Scelionidae > Idris > Idris sp. 1 HC-2018. The sequence goes on along the minus strand of JABFPM010001227.1, from coordinate 17,326 downwards.
AAAAATCGACGACCATGAAGAGAACGGTCGAGGAGATCGAGGACCTGCGAACGGAAATTCGAAATGTTCGCAAGACCCGGGACGACCTGCTGGATCGCAAGTGCGCTCTGAAAGAAAAGTGCAAACTCGAGGGGAACCTTTCGTCCGAAGAGAGGAGGGCCCTGCTGGAGTGCAGCGAGGTTGTCGAGGTGATAGACGCGGTGATCGAGCACAAAAACGAGATGATCTGCGGACGAAAAGATTTCGACGAGTACCGGGCGCAGCGGGAGAGGGGTGTGCAGATGCTGATGAAACGGCTGTCGAAGCTCACAGATGGCGAACTGAAGACCCTGTTCTATTTGTACTTCATGAAGGTCATTGACCTGAAAGAATCGGCGAAAATTTTAGAAAGACAACTCGAAGAGGTGGAGATGTACTACAACGCCAAGTTCCAGGACTACCAACTTGCCACGCAGAAAAAGGTAAAACAGTTTTTGCAGTACCAGTACTTGCAACTCACTTCCAAGGGCGGCATCTCCGAGCACGACAAGATCAAGTTCAGCAAGTATAAGAAAGAAATTCGGGACCTGAAGCAGCAGCTGGCAAATGTCACGGCGCTGCTGAAAGGAAAGGTGGTGCCGAGGACCAACAGTCCTTCGAGAGTCCCGAGACAGGAGCTCAAACAAATTGGCAATAATAATGGGGCCACTACGACCATCACCATGGAAGGAAACAAGATGATATTTCGCAAAACAATGAACGACAAAATGAAAAAGTAAAACTTTCAAAGTTTTGTTTTTTTTGTCTTTTTTATGCTTTTTAAGTTGCAATTTTGTTTGAAATAATTATTCGTGAAAATAAGGTACTTTTTGTAAATTGTATAAAAAAAGAGGAATTGTAAATATTATTCAAATCTATTTATAAATGTTTAATTATTTATCATTATTGATCGATAGAAAATTGTCTTTAGAATAATACTTTTCAAATTTAAGAACTGCTATATGAATGAAAAATTGCTTCATTACATATTTAATTGGTAAATATTTATTCTTCAGTAGAAGTAATCAATTTCTGTGTCTACACTATGCATTGATTATTAAAATTATACACATGTCATACAATTAACAATGCAGTAATTTCTGTAAATTCAGTAGAAAGACTCATTTTAAATAGGAAGCAATCTTCCTTACTCCAGTGATAGTAGGATATATATGATTAATGAAAAAAAGAAATATGTAATGTACTTTGTCAGAAAATGTTGTGTGTTTTGTTACATGTTGAATTAATATATCACTAATTAGATTTGATGTTTTTTTTTATATAACAAAAATTAAATTTTTGTGTTTTATATATATCTTTAAAACTTTGAAATTCTTTTTTCTAACCTTTTTTTATTTGATTTGAAATAAACTTAGTTTTTGGATCAAGTTAAACTGATTTAAGACTGACATAAAAATCATACACAAAAAATTGATGTTTTGCATATATTTGCTACATATATTATATTTTTATTAGTCACATATAAGTTTAACTGGACTCAAAAACGAAGTTCGTTACAGATCAAATGGACATTTTGAGTTTACAAAAAATTATTTTAAGATCTTAAAAATTAAAATAAACAAAAATAAAATTTTTGTTTTATTTATGGCGGAAAATTTAAATTTTCACTCAGTAGTCTTTATTTTTTAGTTTTTTGGCAATGTTTCAATGATATATGGGCAATTCTCTAGAACCTTTAACTTTCAACTTGCCAATTTTTAAAAAAAAAAAAATTTAGCTTTTTTTAGCCGAAAAAACATCTTAGTTTTATCACAATTATCATTTATTATTAATTTAAAATGAATAATATAAAATCGAACAGTGATAAATTACAATTAAATTTAAATTAATATATAATTGTAAAAACATAGGTAAATATTACGTTTTTGACAGCTTTTCTGTTCTAATGTCAAAGACGTAATATTTTGAAACGGTCTTTCAATTATTTAAGTATTTTTTAATATATAATTAGATTTTATTGCACGCCCATATATTTTATTACATCAAGATACTGCGCAATTCATCCAGAAGTATTAAAGTATTTTTATATATTAATATTTTCAATTACAACATGTATTACGTCTGTGACGTTAAAAGTCAGGGACAGATTTTGATAATTTTGTTTAGTTTACATATTAAATACGCATCATTTGAATTGTGCTTATTGCATTTGGTAAAGTTAAAAGTAATGTTTAATAATTTTAAAAAATAAAATGTGTCTGCATAACCTAAAGGGACATGTCAAAGACGTAATAATTTGGACTTGGGATTTTGAAATATGTTTAACATATAATTCTTAAAAACGTATAAATACTTACAAAGTGTAAAACTATAATAACACAAAATTGAATTGAAATGCGAGGGACAGGTAGGTTAAAAGTTCTACAGATTTGCCCATATTGAAGAATATATGAACGAAAATAAATTTTTTGATCATGATATATGAGCATTCCCTTGTTAGTCCGTTTTTTGTCAAATCTTCAAAAAACTTTTTTTTAAAATAATGTGTTTATTTATAAACAAAAATATTCAAACAGTACATCAAGCTAACAGTAATTATTTATTATTTATTACAAATTTAAAATTGCTACAAACGACGTGTTTATGGCAAAACAATGAGTTAAAATAAATCTTTTCATTTTATTTGATTTATAAATTAAATATAATTACTTTTAATAAAAGGTTAAAATCGATAAAAAATAAAACGAATTTGTAACAGAATAGTTAAAAAACTAAACATTGTATATAAAAAGATTATTTAAATCTAAAAATCAAATAAAATTAAAGCATTAATATTTTTCATTAATATTAGTAAACAAGTTTTACTTGAAAAAAGTATTTAAAATAATGTACTTGAAAAAGTTAATTTTTGATAAACTCACGAATTTCATGCTGAAGTTAACGAATATATAAAACAAAATTATTGCAATAATGTGTAACAGTGCAATAATATTTTCTTGTCTTCCTGATAATTAACTGGAAGTTCTAAACTTCCACAACACTCGTATTATAATATGATAAAAATCAATGTTCAAGTATATCGCTCCAATAGTTATCGATTTTATTTTATTATTATAATTATCATGTCACCTTTAATATATACTTAGTGTTTCTTACAAACAAACAAAAACCAAAAAAAAAAAAAAACAAGTATTAATTATATTAGTAAAAACCAAGTAAATTTTGTCAGAAAACACCAACCATAAACTTTGATGGAAAACATTTCAATCAAAATGTAAATTCAACAACTATGTATTAAAAATATTCACGAAAAATAATGCTTACCCATACGCAGTAATTAATTAATTTAATACTTTCAGTGTTTCGTGTTATACAATTGTAACATTATTTGATATTAAAAATGAGTGTTGCTAATATTCAAACAAACAAAAAATTAAAACATGTGGCAAGCACGCAAAAATTATTATAGTTATAATAATAAAAATGTCCTAATTATCATTTTATTATTTTTGAAAAACTAACAAATGTCTGTTATAAACAAAAAGAAAATGGAGAGGGGGGGAGCAATAATTAGGACTTATCACTGCGATCTACAATACTCCAATTTTAGACTAATTTATTTATTTTTTATACAATTGTAAATACATTTATTTTTAAGTTTTATGTAATGTTTGTTTATAATAAGTCTTTTTTCTAAGTTAGGATACAACTTTTGAAGAGTTTTACTGATTTTTATTATATTTTTTCGAAGGAAATTATATGAATATTGATAAAAAAAAACTTGTAGAGAAAAGAAAAAAACTCTTTACAGGTTTTGTTTTATAACTACAAATTTGATTCTTAAATTAACTATACAGAATATAATGTCAATTTTCTGAAATAATTAATTTAAAAATTCATTTTTCTATGTACTTTAAGGGATAAGACTGTTAGATTTTAATTTGTCTAGATGATTTTAAATTATTTTGTCCGATATACTCAAAATAAAATAAAAAAAAAGAATTAGCAAACTTAATTAAATCTAAACTTGATTAATTTTTAAAGTTTAATTTTGTTTGAAAAATCTATTCAAAACACTTTAAGAAAACTAAAAGTAAGCGAGCCCGACAATAAGTCCTTCGCATACCATAAAACATTTAATAATTATTATTTGCAATATCGGAGCCAGTATTTTCTAATCATTTGTGTTGACATGTAAACGTCATTTGCGTTTAACATACAAAGATGTTGTGAACAGGTGTTGAGAGTAAATTAGCAACCTTAATTGCCATTCACGATAAGTCTTAATTATACACCGGAACAAAAGAATTTGCCAGAAATATGTATCGCGAAAATAAAAGGCCATACTGATTTTTTTGTTAACTGTATTTTGTTGATATAACATTCAAGCTGCATTTTATTAAGCGCACACTGATTGATTGTGTTTCATTAACAAAAAAATGTGTGTTGTGTAGAAAATAAAGTCTGAAATAACAAAAAAAAGTTTCAATTAATTTACTTACCCAATTACATTTCAATGTTCTTAAAAATAAACCTGAACGAAATAATTATAATGATTTCGAAAAAAAGATAAATGTTATAAATAGCGTAACAAGTTAATTACACATACTGTAAATTATAACTCTTAAATAAATTATACATTTGCTTTGAAAAAAAAGAGTTTTTACGAAATATTAATGTGGGATTTGTTGAAATATGCTTCCGTGTTTAAAACATTGTATCACCCTAATTGATGTAATAAATCTTATCTTACATGTATTTATCGCCTGCACGCTATTCTCAATTATCCATTTATTTATGAAGACGTACTTTTCATAATCTTGTCTAACTTTTTATTTTCTACATTACCGAAGTTAGATGTTTTTTCTTAACACTTTATACATTTTGTATGGAAAAACATTTGAAAAAAAGAAAATTGTCTCAAAACAAAATATTGTAATAATTTTTAATTTATACAATTAAAATTCAAGATATTAAATTATTTGTAACTAAGTATACGAATGCAGTAAAATTATGAATTATTTGAGTTATCTAAAGCAAGACCACTGATTTATTTCTCTATGTCACAATCGTGCCTGTCTTTTTAGACTAATTATCGCGATTCCTCTGCAAAGACAAACGTTCTCATTTCTCCTTCTTTGTATTAAATTTACATCATCATTTATGCATTCATTATGCTTTTATCACAAATATGCATATAATTCTTTACGAAGATGTGACGTAATGCAAAAAAATAGTTAACTGCACAAAATGTAAAAGCAGTACAAACTTTATAACATATAAATAAATGTGAAAAACAAATTAATTTAAAGAAATTGCCAAAAAATAAAATAAAATACAGTTTTTGGTTGTCTATAAATTGGTGTCTTTTTAATAAAAATAGGGACACTTAAATGTATTACTATGAGTATTTTGTAGCCAAAATAAATGTGTAAAATTGTATTTCTTTTTTCAAAAATCTGTAAAATACAAAACTGTATAAATAATCTGACAAAACAAAATTGATTTTAAATTAAAAATTGATATCAAATAAAATTGATAATTACCCTTTTAATTGTACGCTTTTTTTTTATTTATTATTCCTACCAATGATGTGATTATTAAAAGATGAGTTATGCGGTCAACGTACGAATGTTGTAAAAGCCTTATTACCTAAATTCATCTGAATGTTATCGCGGGAAAAATGTGAAGTAATCAACCTTGCCACTCTTCTAACGGCCTCATTGCGGGCGAGCTTACATCACACGCGTCATGGTGCGGCGTAATCCACGCGACATAAACCCCGTGGCCAACAATCACTTGCCGTGGTGGATAATTTGCCAGCAAATTTTCACGCCTTTCCGTTTTAAAGGAAACGTTTTATCAAAAGCGATCCATTATCAGGCGCAAAAACGGCTTCGCGTTCCACTTAGAAACTACATAGTTTAGACAGTATTACACGTGAGTTTGCGTGTCGAAAACCGTGGCAATGGAAATCGATTTAATTATTGTATTTAGACACTGACAATTGTGCAATCACGTGTATTTTGCAGTCAAATGATATCACAATCCACGTGTTGATTCATTTAACCATTTTATAAATTAAACTTATATGAGATTTTTATTTTGCTTTGTTAATATAAAAAAATTGCAAAAATAAAGAAAGAAAAATTGTTGTCTTAAATTAAGACATTCATGTTCTACTTTTTTAGATAATTTTGTTACTTTTTTTTAATTTATTTTAAGTTAAGTGCTTTTTATGTACCGTTTTTAATTCAATTGAATCTAATGACTAAAAGATCAATGTTGCTGGAAAAGATTTGTCAGAGTATATAAAAAAAGCAATTGCTATGTGCAACATCAGTGGCAATTAGTGTATGTGCACAAAAAAATGTTTACTATAGATTTAAGGAGGAAAAAAGTTTTATTTCACTCAAAATAATTTATATTAATAAAAACTGTTTTTATATATCAACAATTGTGCTGAAAGGTCTTCATGACTGTTTTTTGTTAAATAAGAAATTAATACAATTAATTTTATCATTTTTTTGTAATAGAATTGAATTTACACAACATAAAACAGGAACTCAAAAACAATGAATGTGTTATAATTTTTATTTGCAATAACTCATTAGCGCAATATTTTTAATGATATATACCTGAAAGAGGAGATATTTGATATTTAAAAGAATAATTTAGGAAAATTATTTGAGCAATAAAAAAACTCATTTGAAGTTTTTTATACTTATATAAAAATAAACAACAAAATTAATTCCACATTCAAAAGCAGGTCTCATCTAATTTCTCACATTTGAACCCTTAAAAACGTGTGAAAATTGTAACGAATTTTAATTGATTTATACGAGTGCATTGTATTAATAATTGAAGCAATTTTCCCTCGCACACTTGTAGTCGCGTTGACAAATTTTTCAGCTTTTCCTAACCTTGAGACACTCAACTTTATGAGGAAAAAAAGCACAAAAAAACGACTGGTGTTTGTTCACCAATTGTATTTCGCGTGAAGTAACAAGGACAAAAACGACTTGTGCAAAATAAATGTTCGCGCCAACTTGTCTACCCTTTCAAATCCCGCTATAAAATATATTGGGACGCAACGCAACGTACCCATGACATTGCATGTTTAATTATTTCAATCCAGCAGACCCCCTTGAACATTACATTCATGTTGATTGCATAAATGGTATCACGCTTCGTTTGTTGATCAAATTAACAATTTTGCACCACTTTTAGTTGCCAAATAAAAATGATCAGTTTGCATTTTCTAGTACTATCGCTTGCCTGATTCATCAAAATAAGATTAGTTAATCTGCTATCAAAATTATCTCAACTATTTGCTTGATGCGAAAAATTGGCATTGACTTATTTTAATGATTAAAGAAAATATTTATTGTGCCATTAAACATCGTTAAATAAAAATTTTAAGTAAATTATTAAATCCAACCCTAAATATTTAAGAGTAATTTTGAATAGCTAACAAAAGTTTTTTAGTTTTGTTAAAATTACTGCAGTGAAGTTTACTATTGTTCAAAAAGTCGATCCCAAACTGTAGGTAATTTAAAAAACTACCTGTAAAAATTGTAATACTCAAAAAGTACACTGAGAGAATTATGATTTTAAAAATTACGATCAGTGCTAGTAAACTAAATGCATAAATCATTTATTACATTATATTTCATCATTATTTAAAAGAACTATAGCGGTGCTAGAAGTTTTTCAAATAACGTTTGAACTTTTTTAAACAATATTTCAAAAAGTTCTATTACTGCTATTTTTTTTTAAATGGTGATTGAATATAATCTAATAAGTGCTTCATGCATTCAGTTTACTAGCACTGATCATAATTTTTAAAATCATAATTCTCTCAGTGTAGTTTTTCACAAGTAGGTAATTAAAAAAAGCTATTTGAATATACTTTAAATATGTTTTTTATACAACTTTTGTTACAATTACTCAACTAAATTTGTCGAAACTTTTGAGTTCTATGATAAAATCCAGTCTGACTTTTTATGTACACTCGAAGAAATTGCACACCTAATTAATTTCCATAATAGATTACATAACACTGACCAGCAAATATTTATGCAAACCCACTTGAGTTTTGCTTCAAAATTTGTGCTCATTGAAAAATTCCAATTTTGATTTGTAATTTGTAAGTTTTAGGATTTTGAAATGATCGCACTTTGATCACGAAGGATAGTCACAACTTTGACAATGTCTTTTTTTCTAATTTGACATTGCACACCGATTCAAGTGGACAATTTGTTCACCTTTATCGCAAATTAATTATTTATGTCTGACTTTTGTTTCGCAAATCTTCGTGTCCTTGGACCTCTCCTTTTACAGAATCCTCCTAGGTGAATGACTGCAACTGCACTGGTGGGGATGCCCGGATATTAATCGAAAATTACCGGTAGTTTACGTTTGTTCAACACGAACGAAGGCGCGTGTAATAGTTCAAAGCAAACATATCGCCGGATTAAATTTGTGATTTAACCCCGCAACAAAAACAGAATGTTGCGTCGCGGTTTTGTCGTTGTGCTCCTTTTGATTTTCTCATTGTGCCTTGGACATGCGACCCGCGACGTGCATCCCGATGTCGATCTCAAAACTGTGAGTTTTTCTTGCCGAATTTATAGTAAAAAATGATATAAATGTTAGACAAAATAGAATATATTAGATAATTCAAACAAACAAACTTGCTTCTGTCCTTTCAATTGTTGAAATGAAAGTAATGCAAAAGAATAAATAAATGATCAGTTTCACTAATGAAATTACTACTTGTTAACAAAATTTCGTGAATGTATTATGACAAATCACCAGCATTGTATCGAATAAAAAGATTGTCAAAGAGTCGCACAACCCATTATTTTGCATTACACACGATTACCGGAAATTATACAGTATCGAGTTTAAAGTACCGTTTCATTCATAAAAAATAGAACTCTAAATACAATCTGCACCAAAATTATGAATTTATTTATTTTCTGTTATTAATTTAATAAGATTTCAGCTCTCTTTTTGCAATAGTCTGAAAGAAAAATGTGTTTTTTCATTTTAAATGAACTTATACAAAAATATATACACTTTACAAAATATTTAATACCACATTAATGTTAACGGAAAAATTAATAAGCTCTAAGATAAGCATCGCTAGATGTACAATTATTTATATAATTAATTAGAATATTGCAAAATGCGTTTACACAATCTTGTTTAGTTCTGCTCAATTAATTATAATTAATTAATCTTTGCATCCCCAATTGCTGCAGCCCGATCTGGTAACAAAGTATGGCTACCCATTAGAAATACACAAGGTTGTGACCAAAGATGGATACATTTTGGAATTACACAGAATACCGTATGGAAAAAGTGCCGGCAATCTGCGCAAGTCAAGGTCACCGGTCATCCTGCAGCACGGTCTGGGCGGAAGCTCCGCTGACTGGATATTTTTGGGTCCCGGAAGATCTATAGGTTTGTCTTGAATAATTTATTTAAACAAAATGTAATTTACTTGTCATTGAAACAATTTTTTCACAATTTACCCTACCAGTTGTTAAATGTTAGTATTTTTTATTTTTAAGGTTGACAAAATTTGTCATATTAAATGTTGAAAATGTTAATGTTAAAATGTGGAAAGTGTTAATTTTAAATGTTGAAAGTTTGAGTTTTAAATTTTAATGGCGCATTTAAAGTGCGCATTAATTCTTTCGAAGGAGTTTTATATTTGCTACGGAAAACTGTCACTCGCGTTTTTACCTTTCGCTGCTCGGAGTACGAGAAGCACAAGGATACCTTCTTTCGGGGAACGGTAATAACTAAGAATACACGAGTATAGATCCAAACGCTGTTATGCGATCGTAGATCTCAAATGTGGTTAATTATTGTAACGCAATTGTGACATGTAAATTACACCTGTGATGCAAGCAGCTCGACCATTTTTAAACCTTTCTTCCATATTTGTTTTCAATGCCTTATTCTGAGAGTTCTATTCTTTCGTTGACAAATAACGGATAAAAAAGCCGTCTTACAAGAAAAAAATAGTTAACAAATCCACAATTAAATTAGAACAAGAATAGTTTTGATTTTTGTATTTTACTTGCAGGTTACTTTTTAGCAGACTCAGGATTCGATGTCTGGATGGGAAACAATCGTGGAAATGTTTACTCGAGGAACCACACGACAATGGTGCCATCGGACAAAAATTTTTGGGACTTTAGGTGTAAAAAGAGTTTTTTAAGTATTATATATTTTGTTTTTTTATATAATCCTGATTTAAAGTTAAAGAGAACAAAATATCAAAAATGATATTTTACTTGACTAATGGATACAGCAGAGGCTTTTCCTACCGAGTGAGAAAAGTAATTACTTTTACCACACGTGTAAGGAAATGTCGTTTTTTTCAACCATCTACTAGTAGAAACGTTTATAAATAAAATTACCTTATCATTCATCTTGAGAAAATTTGATCAAGAAGTATTAGCATTAATTAGGGGAAACAATAAAAAATGTTCAAATCAGACATTGTCCTCTAAGTTATGTAAAATGAATTTCACATCACAATTTAAATGAAAAGTAATTTTGATTGCGAGTCATTAATGTATTTTTAATTTGTTGTAGTTATCACGAGCTCGGGTTGTATGACATGCCGGCGATGATTGATCTTATCCTTCGGCAAACGGGACACAAAAGAATACTTTACGTAGGTCATTCCCAAGGCACGACTCAGTTCTTGGTGATGACCTCACTGAGACCCGAGTACAATTCAAAAATCGGTCTAATGGTCGGCCTCGCGCCCGCAGCCTTCACCAGTAACCTAAGAGGACCTGTCACTAAGTTAGCGACTCTGACATACTTTGGTGTGGTAGGTCATGTTTAGAATCGCAATTCAGCTCTCTGAGCAGTTATTTTTTCTTTCATTTGTCATTTACAACAAAGTTGTCATTTAAAGTTCATGGCAGATGAATACCAATGAGGATAAACAAAATTTATGTGATTTCGTGATGATTTATGATTTGCAAAATTTCATGTTGGAAGTTTTCAAAAATAAAATTTAGAATTGCATTGTGTAATATTTTATTGTTGAATGAACACAAAACTTTGTAAATTGACAGTTTAAAAGGTCATTGAGCATAATGAAGTATTATTTTGGAGATAATTTTCAATGAAAAGTTATCATTTTTAACTATATGTTTCTGGAACATTTGTCAAAAAAAAAATCTTTATTGGAAAGTAATTATAAAGTTACAAGTATAATTTATTATAAGACAAATTATATAAATAAAATATTTAGATAATTGTCTACTACGCAATAATTAATTAAAATAAAGCTGGTTTTTATTAAAGAAATTTAATAAAAATATAAAAAATATATCATTATTATTTTAAAATTTAAAGAACTAAAAAACATACTTTTAAGTAGTAAAATATTGTTTTAATTCTTGTCAATAATATTTTTCGTAACAAAATTTATTAATCAGTTATTTATTGTTTAAATACAAATTTTAAAATACAAATATTAATGTAGTTCGAAATGACCGAAGCGCGTCTACTAACGTAAAAATATTTGACGCGCCCGCTGCCGGGTCAAAAAACAGATAAATCTATTAGTTACAATTGCAAAATTTTACTATAAATTTAAATGATCACAAATTTATTTATTCTATAATTTATACTGATTTTTGTAAAAAGGACACAAAAGTTTGTCTTATTTACTTATTGCGATATCTTCATAAAAACACAACTTAACTGACTAATAGAGGAAGATGATAAAGTTTTATCAAAATTTACAATAATTCAGCAATTGCGTTTCAGTGGGTTGGAGAAAATTTTGGATACCCCGCGCTAGGCTCACGATCCAGTTGGGGAAAATTTGTTAGCAATTTATTATGCAACAGTCACGTGCCATCCCAGATATTCTGTACAAACGGACTCTTTTTGGTAGCTGGTTTCAGCCGAAATGAACTAAACAGGGTACTTCATTGTTCTGAATTTGAAATTCAAAAAAACTGAATAATTGAAAATTGTTTATTTTAATTTCAGGATAATTTAACAACCATAATTGGGCATGTGCCAGCAGGAGCTTCGTGGAAACAGGCAATACATTTTGGACAAGGATATATAAATCCAGGTTTAATTAAAATAATTTTGTTCCTTACATTTTTGAAAAAGAAATTTATTTTTGTATCAATATTTTACATTTTAAATGCTTACATAATATTTTATGTTTCAATTTTTTACAGGGTATTTTAGAATGTTTGACTACGGTGATGCAAAAAAAAACTTCAGATTATATGATTCAGCAGTTCCCCCGGAATATGCTGTGGAAAATGTTCACGCACCTGTTGCTCTGTTCAGCAGTTCTGATGATTGGCTTGCAGCACCAAAGGTAAAGTTTTTCTTTAAAAAAAAAACAAGTTAATGGACGTTTAATATTTGTTACACATATGTAATTTATATGCAATTTCTTCATAAATCGCAACTATGCCATTATAATATATTTAATACTAAAACTGATAAATAACACAGCCTTAATTGAATTTTTTGTTTAATCGAATGAAAATTTTTTGCAGGATGTTGAGCTCCTGACAGAGAGACTACCTAACATTGTTTTCCATCACAAAATTAAAACTGAAAACTTTAATCACTACGACTTTATCTGGGGAAAACAGTCAAAGTCGCATATTTTCACTCCGCTTTTACGATTACTAAAGGATTACAGTCGCCGATGAAAATCAATGTTCTTCAAGAGCTTGTATTTCTCAAAAATAACAACATATTTAAATGTGAATAATTTATTTAGGCAATTTTTTTTTAAAAAAAATTGTTTAGTTTCTTCATGAAGTTCAAGTTTCTATTAATTAATATTTAAATTCAAAATCAACGTGAAAGATTGATTTTGACTTTTGATATTACTTTCAAAAGTCATTTTAAATGTTAGAAATAAGCAGAGAAAAAAGTAGAACAGTTATTTATTTTTAGTTGTTTAAAATAAATTAAAGCGATAGTTACGACTGTAGCGAAAAATGTATTAAATTTTTTGACTATGAAAAAGGATTTTTGAAAAATGATATTCTCATTTTTTTCATAAATTATTTATATCCAAAAATCAATCAGTGCATTTTTCTAAATTCCTTTTTCTAATCTACTTTAATGGTTGTGATTGTTTTTGTTAATTATTTAATTAAATTATATAAAACTAATATATAACGTGCGTTCTGCAATAAAAATTATTTTTCCTATAGATTTTCTGGTTTTATTAATGTCAATAAAATAGATTAACTAATTTTAATTACCAAAGCTGATAATCATTGAGTAGCTCAAAAAATAAAAATCGTCGTTATGAAAGAAAAAGAGTATATTGTCGTCACATTATGAAAAGGTCACTTAATCCATTAGATAAAGTATCAAATAATATGTGAATTTAATCTGCATATCATTATTATCATTAAAATTACAAAAAACTATGAATAATGATAGAAAAGCTCATTAAAAAACCACACAATAATTTTGTTCATTACTAATAAAATAAAACATTCAAAAAAAAGTAAATTGAAATTGCGTAAAGTTAAATCGGCTGAAAAGCAAAGAAGACCCTAACAAACAATGTAAACGATTTGTATGGCGCAAACTGATGTTTGTCTTTATTTTATTAAAATGATCCGACAATCACTTCTAGATTAATCGATCAAACGAACATACATATTTCAGATAAAAGGCACTAAAATATTTATGACTTTATTTTGCATTAATCTTAAGATTTGATATCACCCTCTTTTGTATATAAATTTTGAATCGGATGATACTCAATCGAGTCCTGCGCTGGCTGCCCCAACAAAATGGCAAAAAAAGTAAAACTGGTCAGCTTACTTTGCTTTTCCATTCTGTTTCAAGCAGCCACCCCAGGAGTCGTGTATGATACAAAATATTTTCCCAGAAATATTACAAAAACTGATTTAGCTATACAAAATAATTTAATCACACAAAATGAAGCAAATTATTTCATTACAAACAATCATTCAGAAACAATAAATTATTTAATAACAAAAAATGTTAGTGCAGTGGACAGTAACTTTACAAATTTAAGTGCTTTATTAAGGGATAATAAGCTTCACCATCCTCATACGAATCTTAATACAGTGAGTACTTTTTCAACAAATAAAAGAAAAGAACAAAAAACTGCTAATGTAAAATAAATGTATATACAAATGTAAATTTATAGGTTCAAATAATAGACAGGTTCAATTACAACAGCGAAACTCATCATGTAACAACTGCCGATGGTTACATTCTTGAGCTGCACCGAATTACCGGTCGATACTCACATTTAAATCAGACAAATAAACCTGTGATATTACTTATGCACGGAATATTGGCCAGTTCGAGTGACTGGGTTATTGCAGGTCCGGAAACAGGTCTTGGTATGTTGTTATTTAATCGATTGGCAATGATAACGCCTTTCAAATTTATGTAAAATAGTATCAAACTATATTTATCTAACACGTGTAAATGTCTACAGGGTTTATTTTATCCGACCGAGGTTTTGATGTTTGGATGGGAAACGCCAGAGGAAATGTTTACTCCAAAAATCACACTACTCTGAAATTGACTTCCTCAAAATTTTGGGACTTTAGGTGCAGATTATTTTAATTGTATTTCAGTTTGTATTTTAATTTACACAAGTGACATTTATTGTTTTGTTTAGTTGGCACGAAATAGGCTATTATGATATTCCTGCTAAGATCGATTATATTTTGGAAAAAACTGGACAACAAAAATTAATTTACATAGGACACAGTCAGGGAACAACAGTTTTCTATGTAATGGCCAGTGAAAGAGCAGAATACAATGATAAAATTCATAAAATGATTTCCTTCGCTCCAGTTGCATATTCCGGAAGAATGTTTAGCCCTTTGTTACAATATCTTTCTAAATACATTTACTTAGCGAAAGTAAGTTATTTGATAAAAAATAAAAAATTTCATTTAAATCAAACTAAAATGTTGAATTTATATTCACAGTATATAACCCAGTTGATTGGTTTCCACTCTATTGAACCAACTAACAAATTCATAAAACTTGCAACAAATCTTCTATGTTCTGACAACTCACTTATGCAAACAGTTTGTCTCAACTTGATCTTCATGATTTGTGGTTTTGATAAAGCTCAGATGAACATGGTAAAACAATTCTTTTTCCACAAAACAAATTTATTTGAAGTATTGATAATTTAATTACACGTTCTATTTTAATTACAGACATTATTACCGGCAATTATGAATCACCTACCAGCAGGGTCCAGTGTTAAACAATTCATTCATTATGGACAAATAATTCATACTGGTAATTGTTATCTATTATTCGAAAAAATTCAATGACTCTTAATGTTATTCTTTTCACAGGAAAATTTCAGAAGTTCGACTATGGTTTCGTAAAGAATTGGATTAAATACAATTCAGTTCGACCACCTTTGTATCAAACAAGCAACATCAAAGCTCCGATTGTTTTGTATTATAGTTATAATGACTGGCTTTCACACCCCGAGGTAGACAAACTTTTATTTTGAAATATATCAATATTGATGAGAATATTATTTATCAAAATTAAACTTTATCTGAGTAAAATTGATTGTTTTTCAGGATGTAAACTCTTTGTACAAAACACTAAGGAATCCAATTGGAAAATTCAAGGTTCTTTTTGACAAGTTTAATCATTTAGATTATCTGTGGGCTAAAGATGTGAAGTCATTGTTGTATAAAGATCTTCTAAAAATGATTGATGCAAACTATTGAAAAATGATGTTATACAATTTCCTTAGTACAATTTTCCTTAACATTGTAAATAACATGTAGATCCAATGCCAGCACTTAGAGGAGCGTAAAATAAAGTTTTGTGTGTTTTTTATAAACTCTGTACATAAATGCCGATAAGTATTTGAAAACTGCAATTTAGTTTTATATTTATTTAAGTTCTCAATAATATTTAAATAAGTTGCAAGCAAACTTCACAGTATTATTTAAGTAATTTTCTAATTTATTGTTATTATTTGTACTTTTATTATCAGAGTATTATTTAATTAAATGTATTTAAAAAATAACCCAATCAATATTTCAAAATTAAATACAGTTCAGCAAATACAATTCTTTTAAATGATTTCTGTGGCTTTAATAATCTCAAAAATGGTAAAAATAAAAAAAATTCAAAAAATGGATTTGTCTTATATTATGGCGGTCAACTAAGATTTATAATTCTTTTTACATAAAAAAATTAAAAACTTAATTTATGTAAAATTAGGTTTTGAATGCTTTAAACTGAACTCCAATTAACACTTAGATGCCCAAAGCAAAAGATCTTTCACTTTCCAAAATTAAATTCTTCTAAAACGGATCGTTATTGATGAATCATTTCGCAAATTTTCGACTTTTATTAATTTAAGCAAAATATAGTTTTTATTATAGTAAAAATGTCAATATTAAGGATACACAAATAATAATAAAATTTATAGAATATATGATAATGATTTATCAGTCAGAAGTCCAAGTCGAATGATTTGTCGATATTTAGAATTCTAATTTTGTATAAAATAATTTTTAGCACATTTTTTCTTATAACTTTACTTCTATTATTACCTTATTTAAGTTAGTTAGACTAAAAAAATAATTAAAATAATAAAAAAAAACTACAAAAAATCTACTAAATCTAAACTTAATTTCTATATATGCCTTCAGAATTATGCAGCAGAGAATATTTAACACTAGAACTACCAGAAAATCTGTTACCCTAGAACTACCAAGGGGACAAATTTTTTCCCTCGATGTTTCTAATTTGTTATAAATAAAAATTAAACACTCGATCTGTTTGCAATGTATTTTGAAAAAACGAACCATCTAAACTGTAATTATTTCAGTTTTTTTAAAATTATAAAATATAAATGAATTCGGTAAAAGACGCTGATATTTTGAGACTTTCTAACACTAAATAACTTTTTTCTTGCTCTTTTTTAGAAAAAATTAATAGAAGATTATAAGTCCTATTATTGATTTTATTAGTCCTACAAAATATTATAGTCGAAAAAATAAATTAACTTGCCACTTATTTTTTATAAAAAAAACTCTGTAGGTGACAAATTTGTCCCCTTGGTAGTGTTAAAAATATCGCAATTATTATTAAAAAAAGAATTTTATTATATTATTAAATTAAAAGTCAACTATTTCGTTAAAAATAGATTATGTTTATTACAATTTGTTGGAAATTGATCTGGTCATTCTAATAATACAAAAATTTTATTGAAATGAAATGCTTTTAAAATTTAATAATCAAAATAAAAATAATCAAAACAATTCGTCTTATT
>JABFPM010001226.1:0-21582 GCA_022817325.1 Idris sp. 1 HC-2018 | reverse complement strand
ATATTCAATTGTTCTTCCAAAGTTAAGTTTCTTGGCGCCTCTTCTTCTGTCGCTGGGGAGCTAGAATCGGAATCGCTGGTTGTTGTTGTTGTTTCTTCAGGTTCCAATCTTTTTACCAAATTAGAAATGATTTTTGTGATGCAAGGCTTGCTTAGAGAAGAGAAATATTCATTTCCTTCTAAACTACCATCATGTAAATATTAGGAGATAAATTAGTTCGTCTTTGCAAAATACGTTGCAGTAAAAAATGTTGCAATTGCTTTGATAATTCAGAACCCTGTTTCTTCAAATTATCTAACATGAAGACAAACGTAGTATCTGCTGTTAACAAATTTGCATCTCTCCGACACAATGCATCTACTGCTACTTTGACAGGTCTTAAAGCATTAATAGTTGTTAATAAAAGATCGATATCATTATCTGAAAAATAAATATCTAAATTCAAATCAACTAATGCTTTTCGAACACAATCACGCAACTTATAAAATCTTTCCAACATTGCTAGCAAACTATTCCATCTAGTTTTCACGTCCAATATTAACACTAAATTTTTTTGAAATTCTGCTTGCACATACTTTTGTAAATAATCATCTTTTTTCACTGGTGCTCTTAAGAGAATAACTGCTTTTCGTATTTTTTTTATCAAAGTAGAAAGCTCACTGTGGGTGAAAATAACTTTTTTTCTTTACGATTTATAATTTTTAAACCTTTGTCATCACTTTCCTGCTCGTCAAAATCTTCTTCACTTTCAGATTTTTCAGGATTTTTAGATTTCTTGTACAATATATCTATAACTGCTAAATGAATGGCGTGAGCATAGCACAGTTGCTGTTCTGCATCAATAAGTTTTCCTATTTTGGTCATAACTCTGGCACCATCAGTGGTAATACAACTTATATCCGCACCGATGACAAGATTGTATTCAGCTAATTTTTTACCAACCATCGGAATGGACATTTATATTTAAATATCGCCTATTTCTGCTCGAAGTCCACTCGTCGAAAGTTAAACTAAATCGTTCTCCTCTAGCTTTCAGTTTGTTCAAATCGGCAGTCACAGTATCGCGCAACTTTTTTCCATAATTCATAACCTTCGATTTGATAGTTTTAGGATCAGAAGGTACATTGAAGTTTCTGACTCGTAAACCAGCTCTGATTTCATCAGAGGTTAATATGACGTTGAAAGTTAAACCATCAAAGGCAATCATACGAGCCAAAACTTCATCTAACGAATCTGATTCCTTACCTTTCAAATAGCTGGTTAGTTTGGTTGCTGCTTTTTCTGGCGGGCAATCGGTTTGTTCATCTGAGCAAGATTGATTTCTCGTTTTTAGCACATTTATGTTATGTTTTTTTTAAATGTGTATGTAAAGTGCCAGTAGAACTTCCTTTACAAGACAAAGGTAAACCACACTGTTTGCATTTTGCTTTTGGCTCAGTCTTATGAATTAAGAAATAAAACCATACAGATGTACTATCATTTCCTTTTTTATGGGCAACATAATCAGCAGATTCAGCATTCATGATGACTTTAATAAATTTGGTGTTTCAAATGAGAAAGTTTTCTACACACTATACATTTGACAATAAGATTCTTCGTTTATAGTTTCATAAATTGAAAAAATAAACTAAAATGTTATTTAAATAATAATTTAATTTTAAACAATTTATAAAACAATTTGTAATATATTTATTCAAATAATTAATTCGTAATTTTAAATAATTTTGTGAATAGAAATATTATGAAAATTATAGTAAATAATTTTATTAAATAATAATTTATAAATTATTTTAAATAAATACATTAAGAGTCAATAAACTTATTTTTCGAGAAACCCCTAAAAACCGGTTTTTTGAAACCGGGCAAACCGGTTTTTCAATCACTAGTTTGGATAGATGTAGCATTGAGCTGCGGTGTTGCCGCATATGTTAGACACATCTTCACTTTCCCTTCTTTTTATTAATTCTGGACTTAATTTTGTATTTCATATATAAAATAATCGCGAACCCATCGGGCGAATGACTTTTTATTTACAATATTTTACTTTAAATGTATTACTGTATATCATACTGTTTTTGTAAAGTGATTGTCAAATGGGATTTATTGTAAATAACAAAGATTCAAAAAGAATACATGTCACTGCTAATACACTCTGCGTAATTCGACTGTCAACTTTGAATAATTTCAATGACAATATCTCAGAAACAGTTCAGATGATCTGTTTGAAAATTTAACCATGTGTAGCAATAAACTTTACCAACGGGTCTGTACAATTTCAGAATGATTGTCAAAAAGTCGATTTTGATGACAACGTCCTAAACAGCCTTTATATTATTTTTTTCTATAGCAAAATTTGTTTTTTAATTTTGTTGAGTAAATTTGGTGTTATTTCGAGGTTATTCGAGGGTTATCCTAGGAGTCATTCTGGAGTAATTTTGCACAGTTATTTTGAGGGACTTTTGGGGTACTTTTAGGCTCAATCTGGAGTCATTTTGCGGTAATTTGGCGGTCTTTTAAATTCATGTTAGATTCATTCAGGGGTTATTTTGAATTTATTTTGTGATACTTTTAGGGTACATATGGATTATTTCTGTGCTGAATCTGGAGTCACTTTGAGGTTACTCTTGGGTCATTTTAAGGTCATATCGTGCACGGATCATTCTGGAGTCATTTTGTGGTTGTATTTTGATCATTGTAGGTTCAAAATTTGTATTTTTATGTCAATTTCATTATTTTGATATTTTTTAGAAACAAAATATATGTTATTTAATGTATATTTAATTTTCTAAGTCTACTTAAAATCCACTTAATGTTTCCTGAATAAGTAAACTTAAAGATAACCGACAAAAGGAATTATATTTATTCTTGAAATTGGATTATTGAAATTTTGTATAATAATTGGCCAAAGTAAGAATGTGCAAATGTGCAACGAACAAATGTTATTATTATATTGTAATGATACAGTTTCTTGGAAGTTTTATTAACATTACATGTATGTTGAACACCTTGGCTATTTCACCGCTAAACTAATGAGACGGCTTTATCAGAGTAGAAATGTACACAATTTTTACATGATTTATGGTTTTCGAAATGTAAGATGTCCGTGTCAATGAACTATATTCTACCCAAAATCTTATTCTATATATAAATTAATTAAGTTGATTTTATTGTAAGTTGAATAAAATGTTGGCCTTCTAGTAACAAAAATATAGTTAATTTGTATTTTTTCCGTGAGAAGTTAATTGTGTCAATTTATTTTGTTCAGACATTTTTTTTGTAAAATTGAATTATAAATAGTGCTAAAAGTTTTTACGTCATGTTGTATATTTAATGTATTTTTTGTTGGTTTAGTTTACAACTTTTCAGACCACAATCTTTTAAAGTTGTTAATTCTAGTTTATAATTTTGACGCTATGCCATCGTATTTCATGGTCTTTATCAAGTCTATGATAAGTGATAACATTATAGTCGTCTGGAGATTTTTTTATATTATTACGACCTTATACTCTAGTTTTAAGAGCTCTTTTTGAATGGCCAATATAACTAGCATCACAATTATAGCAATCTATTTTATATATATTAGGATGATTCTTAATTTAGAAATAAGCCTTCCAGGGGTTGGATCAATTCTTCAAGCCAAACAACAAATTTTGGCACTAAAAACATAAAAAAATCGATTTTAACCCGTGCCACACAGCGATCAAAATTTAAATGGAAGAATACATGGGATTTGAGGGGTCGAGCGTACTTTTTATCATTGCATCATCATATTGCAACTAAAAATTAGATGTGCATGTTTTCTAGGGGTTTTCGAGGTCGCTCAATACGACTTTGAGATCAAGAACTCATTTTGACACATTGCAGCTGTCAAAAACGCTGTCAATAAATCTGTTAATTCTTATTAATTCATTTTAATTATTATTAGGGTGCATCGAAAATATTTTTTATGACCGGCTGCCCTCTTAAATCAAAGTTTCCGGTAAGAAAAGATGGGGCCACATATTTGTAGTAACTGTTTAAAGAGTTAAAAGGGCGCGCGGAGAGTCTAAATATTTGAAAGTTTCGAAAACTTTTTATCATATTATTTAATTGTGTCCCTTGGCTTAGGGTCTAGGAAACCTATAAGGTCGGCCCTGGTGATATTTCTACACGCTTAACTAGATAATCAATAATCGTTAAACAAAATGTTTATCATTATATACAATTTAAATTCGAAACTTATAAATAATTGAGTACTTAGTATGTACTTTAACTTTGAACTCTCTATAAGGGCAATAAATCATTAATGCATGAATTAATACAAAAAAGCACAATAAGAACAAACAGTTTCAGTTGTATTTAAGACTTCTTTGGAAAAATGTTCAAAATCTTCCTTAAAATCAAAGTATTTAGAACGATATTGTAAAAAAAACATTATCTAAATGTTTAAGGAAAAAAAAAGTGAACAAAATGTTATAAACGAAATCTACAAGTCTGACATTAAATTTGCTCTGAAATATGCTCGAATTTTGTTAAATTTTACTGGATCGTGGCCGGTGGTTCGAAAACAACATTGGATAGGCAGACTTTTGAAAAGGTTGTACCAATTGTTTATCTGTAGCTTGATACTTTTAGTTCTCGTTCCTTTGATGATAAAAACTCTATTCAATAAAGTAGCAGATTTCAAAGAACTTTTCAAAGAAATCGGTCAGATATTTTTATTAGTAGTTGGGTTGTCAAAATTTCTCATAATATTGAGCAAATGTAAACAAGTTCACATGCTTATTGAACAAATGCACGTCGACTGGAAGGAAACTAATCCTAAAAATCGCAAAATTATGCTTAATTATTGTAAAATGGCGCATTCTTATGCACTCAGTTCCACCTGTTTTTTTTACTTTTGCATAGTCAGTTGGCATTTAAGCGATTTTCTGAAAAAACCAAAAATTATAAACGACATTCCTACCTATGGCCTGACATTTGCTGCAGATTTTATTTTATTCGATGCTCGGTTTGTTCCTCAATATTATTATATTATGCTGATACAATTTATAGGATGTACTTTTAGTCTTACATGTATGATAAATACTATGGCCATTTCTGTAAGTGTGGTGATGCACATTTGTGGCCAGTATAAAATTATGAATAAACAATTGGAAACTTTCGGAAATTACACTGAAAGTGAAGGAAATGTTCCAATTATTATTAAAAAACATACTCATTTGTTAAGGTATTTTGTTAATAGTCCAAACATTTATTTGATACAAGATTTTCTTAAATGTTACAATCAAAGTTTAAATGATTAATCATTGCGTAAAATGACTAGCCATTTCAGTCAAAGTGTAGAAGCAGTTTTCAATTTACATTATAGTACCCTCGAGGGTACGCTAGATGTCACACTTTCAGAGTCAAAACGACGACTGCGCTCTCTTCAATATCCTGCACAGCCATCTTTGTAACCGTCATTCCTTTTTTGCGTGCGCTAGCGTTCACATGTAAGAGTCAAAATTTTCTTTCATTGTTTCAAGTTTTAAAGTATTAAAATGCCAAAAAGAAAATCCGAAATAGAGATCAAACATCTCCGCAACGATATGAAAAAGCTAAAAGAGCATATGCAGACCCTCAATCAGCAAAAGGAAGATTCCTCGTCCTCAGGGGACGAAAATGATTATTCGAGAGAGAATGACGAACAAAAACCAACGGAGGAGGTTAAGGTTGACGTTGGTGACCCCTCGTCAATGCAAGCTGACAAGAAAAAAGAACTTAGCGAAAATGTTCTTCAGATTTTTGGCGAAGATCCTGAAAAGTCTAAGGCTTTAGACCTGCGAATTCATCCAGAGATGGCGAAGAGGGTGAAGTTCTGCATGCGAAATATTTCAAAGAAGGAGGTAGTGGAAGAGTTATCAGCGAAATATAAAGGTGCACCAGATTTCCTCGCTCTAAAGCTTAACCTTGAAATAAAAGCAATTCTCTCCAAGAAAGCCTTAACCAGGGACGTATATGCAAAGGAGGAACCAGATTTAACGGGAGCAGCACTGGTGGATTTGTGTTCAGTTACTTCAATACTTGCAGATGAGGATTGCGAAGAAGGTTTTGACCAATTGATGATTTTGGAAAGATTGAACGACACATCAAAATGGAGGGCTATCATTTACCGTAAATTGACGGAGACAAGAAGAGCATTTGTGGCTCCAGGCTTGAAAAAGTTAATCAAATCAGTTCTTGACGAAAAAGGTGCAGATGAGTGGTTGTTTGGTGCTGATTTGAAAAATGTCATCAAGAAGCTGAAGGCGGCGGACAAAATCAGCTCTGAGTTAAAGGTTGCTCCACCAAGACCTGAAAAATTGAAGTCTTTGTTAGCCAAAAACTTTCAAGGCCAAGGATTCTACAAGACGAAATCTACTAATGTACACGAATCGGGGAAACCAAGATTTTTCTTCAAAGGTAAGCAGACGGCACGCAATATAAACAAGCCCAAAAGCTTCAACCAAAAGTCGTTCCCGATGAAGAACGACGAGAAAAAACAGTGAGTATCGCAGGGAGATTAAAAAATTTCGAGTCAAATTGGAAACAATTAACGAATAACAAGTTCATGCTGTCATGTATTAGAGGATATAAAATTGTATTTCACCAAAGGCCAATACAGTTGAATTCGCCAGTTGTAAAGTTTAACTCTTCAGCAGAACTAAATAATTATCAGATGGCTATATATAAGTTATTATTAAAAGGGGCAATTTATATTGATCCGGATTTTAATCTACTCCTCTCTCTCTGCAAACTGAAATATCATCCAAGAGCGCGCCACCTAGGTTTAATGGCAGCGATTATATCAGGAAAGCGTTTGTCCTGAATGGGATCCCTCATGAAGTGTCGAGCATCGATAACCGAGTCAATTTTACGTCAATATAATTCATTCTTAAAAGAGTGATGGATATTTTGCGGGGGTAAGGAGGAGTTAATTCTTATTACTAACAGAAATAGCGTTTTGTTATTTTTGACAACAATGTATAAAAGAGATGCATCCTATGCGACCTAGAACTGCCATCGTTCAGCAATTTCTTCAATCTCAAAAGAATGTATCGGCGCCGATCCATGTATTAGTAGATTCCTTAAAGGCGTTTTCAAGTTAAGACCTCCAAAACCCAAATACGAATTCGTTTGGGACGTATCAGTAGTGTTAAATTATATTGAAAACCATAGTATAATAGATCAAAAATCCTTATCCAAAAAGATTGTGATACTTTTAGCGTTACTTACTGCCAATAGGGCACAAACAATTAGTAGTTTAAGAATACAAAATATTTTTATATCAAGCGACGTTATGAAGATTAGAGTTACAGCTCCAATAAAGACCTCTAGTCCAAGCCGAGAACAGCCATGTTTAATTTTACTGCGTTACAAAGAGAAAGAAAGTCTATGTGTAGTTACTGCAGTTGAGAAATATTTAGAAGTAACTAAGACAATCCGTGGAGAAATTGATAATTTGTTTATTTCGTTTAAAAAACCCTATAAGAAGGTGACGTCACAGACAATAAGTAGATTTTTAGTGCACGCTCCACTCGTCACGCGTCGACATCAAAAGCGTTCACCAAAGGTATAGATTTAAGCGTGATTAGAAAAACGGCTACTTGGTCGGAAAATTCAAGTGTATTTGCTAAATATTATCTTCAGATAAGTCATGTGCCTTTGCAAAAGCTATTTCAGATATTTAAAATAACTTAAACAATGAAAGAGATTTTATAATAAAGTTTTGTATTTAAACTTGTTGGGCTCTAAATAACTACATTTAAATAATCTGGAAAACGAGGCTTGACATATAATTAAAAATCGAGCGAACATACCTGTAAGTGACGTTCGATTGTAATTACGTGAAAGTCTCGTTTGAAAGATTATGTCGTTCCCTTTTTATTTTTTTCCCGTCCAAAATCCAACAATTAACAAAAAAAATTATTACTCATAAGTAAATGACGGTTACAAAGATGGCTGTGCAGGATATTGAAAAGAGTGCAGTCGTTGTTTTGACTCTGAAAGTGTGACATCTAGCGTACCCTCGAGGGTACTACATTTAAATAATCTTTCAAACGAGGCTTTCACATACAGTAGACTCTCGCGTTCGCGTCCTAATTATTGCTCTGTTACTCTCGCGTTTGCGTCCGCAAAAGGGGAAATGGCGGTAACCCCACTTATATGCGCTAAGATATGTGCGCGTCAGTAGCTGATCTTGCAAAAAAAAAGAAATGCTAATGTTGACAATGAACTTTGTCTGAAATAAAATTTGTCTTCATCGTTTGTGTTACATTTATACATTAAAATGACAGGTCAAAATAAAAAAAAGGAGTGAAAAGAAAGGTTAGTTGACAAAATTATTAAGCAGTTAAAAAAATAAAAAATTATGACTTTTTAGAGATTAAGTAAATTTGCAAAATATATAAATGTGTATTTAAAAAAAAATATTTTTTTAATATTAAATAAATTATTAACACCGATCTTATGCATTTTATTTATTAATATGAATAACTATACATTTTCTCATTATAAGTCACTTCACACAACTTCCAAATCACTGACTCATTATTTGAGTATTCAAAAGTCCTGCTAAACCCACAGTAAGAGAGGGGAGAACTTTTGAGGGGCAGAAGAACGCAAACTCGAGAGATTTTTCGCTAATAACGTGAGAGGACGCGAACTCGAGCGACGCGAACGCGAGAGTCTACTGCAATTACATTCGAACGTCACTTAAAGGTAAGTTCGCTCGATTTTTAATATTTCCATAGATTTTCAGCCATTGTGGATAAGACATTTGATGGAATATTTTTTACTGAGTGGATTAATTGTTCTAATGGCGTGTGGTTGTGTGGATATCTTTTCACAACGGTATAAAAAGTTCATTACATTTTTGTTTAATATTTATAATAAAAAAATAACATCTATTTTAGGATAATGCAGAAGACAAAATCAGCGACTTTATGGGAATGTTGAATTTATCTTACTTATTTTATATTTTCTGCGATATTGGAGAAAATTTTATGCAGCAGGTATTTCACATGTATAATTAATTATAAACAAGTACCGAAAAAAAAATTTGTTTTTCAGAACGAAGATATAGGAATAGCATTTTGTTCGAGTAAATGGTACAATTTACCAAACTCTGAAGTTAAAGAATTTTTGATGACCATACAAATATCTCAATTTTCACATCACTTATCGACTGGTAAAATTATTAAACTTTCGGTGGAAACATTTTGTGTTGTAAGTATTTTTTATTTAATTCGTTTATTATAAAACAAGTATTTACATATTTATTTTTAGGTCATAAAAAGTGCATTTAATTTTATGTTTTTAATAAATTCCATGACATAAAATAAAAAATAAGAAAATAAAAATATGAAATTCTATATTTGTAAATAAAATTTTAAATTTGCAATAAAACTGCAAAAATGTTCAACAAATCCTTTTTATTTGAATTTTTGTCGTATTTTACGGACTGTAAAAAAACAGTTGAAAACAACTTTTAAAACAAAAGAATACCTCATGCCTATTCTCAAACTTTTCTATAAAAAGCAGCGCCAAATCTGCAAGAGCACCAGTTCACTGTCGATCGTTATAGTTTAAACTTCTCTATGGCTGCTAAATCAAGTGAAAAATCATCGAATTCTGGAAAAGCTCGGAAGAGCATGCCCAAAAGCGACAAGACCAAGAGAAGGCGTAAAAGAAAGGAGAGCTACGGTATTTATATTTACAAAGTTCTGAGGCAAGTGCATCCGGACACCGGAGTTTCCAGCAAGGCGATGAGTATTATGAACAGCTTCGTCAATGACATTTTTGAACGCATCGCCGGCGAGGCTTCCCGGCTGGTTCAGTACAACAAAAAATCGACCATCACCTCGCGGGAAATTCAAACCGCTGTTCGTCTGCTGCTTCCGGGTGAACTGGCCAAGCATGCCGTCAGCGAGGGCACAAAAGCTGTCACCAAATACACAAGCTCGAAATAAAAAATTGGAAATGTTGATGTAAAACGGCCCTTTTCAGCGCCAAAAAATCGGCCCTTCTCAGGGCCACCAATAAGATTTCACCTGGAAAACGTTATATTGCATTTATTTATAAAAAATAAAAAAATATTAGAATTGTCATATTTTTTTAAGGTGAAAAATTTGAACCTGAAAAACAAAAATATAAACAAAAGAAAGTTTTATTTTTAAAAAAAGTTGAAATTCCTTTTGGCGTATTATAATTTTTTTCTTTTTTTATTGTACAGTATAGAAATATGGAAATTAGGCAAATTCATCTAAATTACTATTTTTATTAACTTAAACTTTAATTATAATTAAATAAATACAAATACATCAATTTTCATAACAAATTTCGTTATGAAAAAAATTAATTTAAAAAATGAGATAAACTTGTGCATTACAAAAAATGATGCACTATATATGTAACAAAATGTTGAATATTTTAAATGTTTAAAGTATCCAAATTTTAATTGTTAAAATATTAAATGAATTAAACGTATTACTTCATTTATTATCAGGTTCATTTTACTCGATTATAAAAGTTTCAACATTTGTCATTTTTTGTTAAATTGTTAATAAATAATTAAGAAAACCCGACTCTTCAATTATTTAGCTGTTTTTTTATTAAAAATGAATTTTATTTACAGTTTGTTTAATTGTTTTAGTACTATATATATATATATATATATATATAAAATTATGATTAGTATTTTACAATGTAAAATACACGAAGCTGTTAGTAAAGTCTTCACTTTAACATTTTTCTTATATAAATAAAAATAAAAACTAAAATATATAAAATAAAATAGCACTTGAATAATTACTAAATTTAATTATTATTAAAAAAACAAATTTGCAGAATTATTTCTTTAAATTTACAAATAAAAATTCTTTACAATTTTTTTGTGTCTATGTAACTAAATTATTAAAAATGTATATCTAGTGTTACAGTTTAAGAATAATTTTGTAATTTTCAATTTTTATTTATTTTTTTGTTTATTTTTTATCAGATATTTATCTTCAGAGCGTCCATTCAAGAAATTTGAGAAGTTGGCTGCGAGATAAGAATAACTCGATACTTATGACATTTCAATTTGACAGGTCAACATTCAAATTGTACTAACTTTTTCTAAGAGTGTATAACGGTAAAAAAATGACTTATGCTTTTTATTATAATTAATAATTATATTTTAATTAGTTATTCTTGTTGATGTAATTAAAACAAAAGAATCAAGTTATTGAACAAATAAATATGAAAATTTAATGTAAAAACAATTTTTTTATCTATTTATTTTGTATACAGCAATTAAAGTATCAATTGATAAATTTCTTAAGTTGACTTTCGTGAATAAAATATTGTAAAATCCAAGATATTGGAGCAAAATTCAATTTGTGAATATCTTCTTGAGATAAATTAAAAATCTTTTCAAAAGAATTTGTAAACTGCATTTCAGAAATGTTGCTCAGAATTTGGAATCCAGATATTATTTTCTCCTACTTCTTCTCTTATTTTATCAATTTTTTCATTGTAAAGTTTTGGTAAATAATTTCGTAAAGTTGTGCTTTGTGGAACGACAACATGGTCATTTAAATATTTTGTGAAAAATTTACGTATCGTAGGATGGTCAATTTCTTCAATGGGATGTTAGCTTGTAAAAATGTCTCTAATAAGTCTTCATTTAATTCAACTTGCTTAGTTGTTGGATTCGCTTGTTCCTTGAAAGATGAAGCTTCAGAATCAGTTGAATTTGCTTCTTGATGTTCAAAATTATTTGAGCTTTGCAATTGGCATTTTTTAAAGCATTATTTATGCGTTTCATTTAAAAGATGACTGTCAGCGTACTTTGTAAATTCATAACTAATCACCTTGTTGCAGCTTTTACAAACCATTTTGTTCTTTTTAATAACAAAATCTTCGGGAAATTGTTCTAAACGTCTTTTCAGCTTATTATCAATTTGTGATTAAACTTCGGATGCCAGTTTGATCACTTTATTTGTAAATACTTGTATAAAATCTAAGTATTGACTTATTGTTTTCAATGAAAAATCATATGTCAAATATTTGTTATTGTTACACACTCTTAGAAAAAGTTAGAACAATTTGAATGTTGACCTGTCAAATTGAAATGTCATAAGCATCGAATTATTCTTATCTCGCAGCCAACTTCTCAATGTCTTGAATGGACGCTCTGGTCATAAATATATGACAAAATGCATTTCATGATACGAAAGTCAAAAAAATATATGTAATCAGTCTCTGTCAATTTTCTTCGTAATTTTATCAATTGGACTGGCATATAATTATGTGAAACAGAGCAGATGTGAATTCCGAAATATATTTTATCAAAAAACGAAGGAATAATAATATTAATCAAATTTTTAATAATTTTAATATTTTACCGGATTAAGAATATATTGACATAAATAATCATAAATGTAAATTGTACTGCACTGTTTGCATTCAACAGTCAAACTATGAAGAAAAAATTACATTAAGAAATTTGTTTAATAAATTTCACTTTATTTCATCGCTGGCAGACACAGCAAAATATTTACACAATTTTTAATATTTCATTATACAAATTCTTGAATTTATGCAACTCGATGTTATATTAATTCATATGTTTGTCAAGTTAATCGAACAATTTTCAATTAACAATTTTTTTACCTGCTTCAGCAAAGCTACTGGGAAATTGATTTTTTTTTTCATTTATTACATGACTAAGTAAAATTATTTGATATTTTCCTTCCTACAATCAATGTTTAACGGTAAAATGTATACTTCCATGAAATTCAATTTGATTACTATGATGAAAAATACTGTTTTTTCAAGATAAAATAACGAAGCAAAAGTTTAAACAATAAAAATGTAACCTTGTAACGGATATTAACAATTAACTATTTTACAAATTGGAGCACCGAAAATAACCAGACTGGTTGAAATTGACGTGAACAACATTCTGAGGAGTTTTTGGTCTGTGAAAAAATCACGACAAAGATAATTAGTCCTTTAATTCTTTCTTTCTGGTTTGTTTACTTTGCTTCGAATACCCGTTTACCAGAATGAGAAAAAATTGGAGGGCCGTTTTTACGGTCTTACAGTTCTCAGCTGCTGACTGAAAGTGGTGGGATAGTTGCTTTGAATGGTAGATCGAACAAACGCAGAGTTCTGAGTTAGTGTTATACAGTCGAAAGTAACTGCGACATATTCTGTGCGCGATTTTAGTCTCTTTAGTTAAAAATTGTCAATTAAAATATTTTTATGCAAAAATAAAAAAAATTATGAGAAACTAACAAATTTCTCAAAGTATCCGTGATTTCAATTAATTAAACCTGAAATTACTGGCAAATTTGCTTTTGAAATCACACGAAAGATTGAACTGAAGACAAAATTCTTCACAATGCCAACTTGTTCTTCCTGCAAAAATCCTGAGTGTTACAATGGTGGAACAAATGATGGAGAAACAAAAAAAAATTCTTGTAAACATGGCAATAGTGAGGTAGACGACAGTATTAGAAATGAAGATTCAGAAATCAGGTACTATTGTTGTAAAGAAATTTCATATTAAAGAGATGAAATTATTTTTTACATTTTGTAGATTTACTTTATAAATCTTTTTAGGTAAAAGCAATTTGCTAAGAGTGTATTTACGTAAAGAATAGAAGAGTAAATACATTTAATTACAGTGTGATTTTGATTTAAGTAAAGGTCAAAGAAATGTTGCATTATAATTTTGAAAAACTTAAACGGTTTATTTGATCTATTTTTCATAATGAAATTATTCAATACATTTTGTAGAACTATTTGGATTCTATGAATATTTACAAAAAGCCCACAGATTTAATTTATTCAATAATTTTAGTTTAATTAAATTTCTGTTTTATTCAATAATTATTCAGTTAAACTCGAAGTATATAATTTTAATTAAAAACCTAAAGTTAAATAAGTGGAACATTATTTTAAACTTTAATCTGTTAAATTTTAATGCTGTTTTTTAATAACAACATCAGTTTCAATGTACAATCTAAATGTACATTTTATGGATCATGATCAAATTCTTATCAAAGATCATTATTTACAGGAAACCGAATATATATAAAATATTAATATGTTACAAATGTAGAATTAATTATAAAATGAACTATTTTTCCAAATGTAGTTTTCCAAAAAATCTCGACTTTCTTTTTTTAAATTGAATTACAAAATAAGTTTGTTTTTGAAATTGACTTTTATAAGAAACATGAAAAATGATTGACACTTAATTTTCAGATATTCAGATGGATCGGTCCGTCTCAGGAATCCGAACATCGAATTAATGGATCAAGACATTCTATACCATCTTGCCTTGGGTAGTGAATCGCACGATCTCGTTGAAATGTTTGGAGATGTCAAGGTATACGATTAGTATCATTTTAAATTATATTTTAGCACATTTATCATTTATAGTAGACTTGATAGTGCAATATTGATTGATAGAGTGCAAATGAATCATTGCAGTAGTTAACTCGCTGAGAAGATAAAATCTTTTTTTTCATTTTCGTCGTTCATATCAGAAACTGTTGAGAAATATTAAACTGTCGTGACACACTACAATTGCAAACTCTAAAAATGATCTTCTTATAAAAGCACACAATGATATTACGATATTACTTATGCAACTCTTAAAAGGCAATCTTTGTAGAAGACATGTTCTTTTATGATTAAGGTTGTGACATTTCTAGCGGCTAAACTCGTGAAATAAATCTTTATTACATAAATCTGGATCATCTAGATCAGTTAAAATGCCGGAACTTGTTCATTACAATTGTATTTGAAATTCATTTGCGTTTGAACGAACAGATTGATCTTTTTGTTAAACTGTTTTTAATTAAACATCGCAAATAAATATCGATTTTGAGACCGCTTACAAGTATTATTTTATTTATGTCATGCGTAAAAATAAAAATAATACAAGTAATCTCAATATTTTATTTTATCATACAAAAAGTATGAAGTGAAACTTTGTTCATATTGCCCTTTTGAACAACTTTGAAGAAAATTGCATTTTCAAAAGTCTTTTCTGGTGCTATAAGAATTTCTTTTCTTTGTTAATGTTTTTTATTTAAAATATGCAACACTTAAAATGTACATATTTTACAAGAAAATAATGCTAACATCTAAATAATTAAATTGACTTTTAAAAAAAAATAAAACAAAGAATTTCTTAACAACTTTTCTAATGATTTTGTTCGGTAAAAATACTTTTAACTATTAAATACAAGCCATAAAATAATTTGTAATACAATACTTTATAAGTTAATAAGACAATAACTTCAGATTACTTTTATCAGAGTCACTTTTTAAGATACTGATATAATAAAAAATTATTTTGCACGCCCTAAAAGTCATACATAAAGATGTTATAATATATTATATGGCTCAGAAGAACAAACAGAAAATCTGTTTATACTATAATATTATGTAATATTATTTGTAATTTATTATTAAAATTATACATTCATTTATACAAATTTTATTCTAATTTACTCAACAAAAATTTAACATTTAACATTTACTTTGTAAGTAAAAATTTAAACAAAATACAGAACACAATTTAATATAATTTTTCTGATAGCATTTAAATTTGAACCAGCTTGAATTAATATAATTAATTAATATAATTTAATTAATATAAAACAGGGGTGATTTCACTTTTAGTCATTTGAAAAAGTTTACAAATTGTCACAAATTTGATATGTTAAAACTATTAAATAAAAATAAAACATTTAATTGATTTTCATAATTAAATTATAAGTTCAAATTTACAGTAAAATATTTAATTTATTTATTTTAAAAATACTTTTTCTTATTTTTAATAATAATTTATATTTGTTATCAAATTATTTATAAAGCAAAGTTTATTAAATTTTAAACAGCAATTTGTACTTTTTAATAAAATATAAATAAATATAATTCATTTTCGCTTACAATATTAATTTTTGTTGATAAAGATTTTTCATCTAAACGATTTATAATTGTAAATATCAAAAGTTAAAAACTTTAAAGAATACTTATCTCTATACATTTTTAAAAATACTATATTTTAAATTAAAATTACATGGCTTTAAAAATTTTAATACAAAAATGAATTTATTTTAGTTTGTTTGCATGGGAGGAACGCCGAAGCGTATGGAACAGTTCGCTTACTATATAATGGAAGAAATAGGACACAAGTTACCAACAGGAACATCCCTCTTTGACATTAGTCAATACTCTTATCGTTATAGCATGTATAAAGTCGGCCCAGTACTTTGTGTCAGTGTAAGTAACAGCCATTCTTATAATTGAAATAGGTTTTATCGAAAGAATTCTATCGCAAAGTGTTTAACCGTTAAAAATTATATGCAAGAAATCAAAGATGAAAAATTAAAAAAAAACCTTTCTTCTTCTGGTAAAGTCGAACCTAATCAACATCAAGTAGAATTATATATTGAATTTGAATATAATTGTAAAATTCCACTTTTGTAAAAATTATGAAAAATGATTTATTTTCATAAATAGGTTAATGAATCGTAAAATTATTTTACTTGTGAATGCATTTTGACAAATTAATTTGGTCCTTACAATATTAAATTACTGCACAGTCTATATATTTTGAATAAAAAGGATTTTAAATTCAATGCACGTTCTGAAACTATTATAAAATGATTAATGTAATGAACATGTTTCATTTTTCACTTGATATTCAAGAAATAATGATGTATATATACAACCCCAACATCAAAATACTGTAATTTTTGTTTAAAACTTTTCACTCAAATATTCATATCAAACTGTCCTACAATAAAAATGAGTATTTATATTTTGCATGTTCATCACGTAACTTTTTTTTCTAAGAGCAAAGTTTTCCTAGTTTGAGACGTAAAATGGTTAATAATTACTTTCAATAGATGTATATTAGTATAATTTTTGAATTCCAACATAATGTTAGTTCATCGACAGAATAAATACAGTTGCTTTAAAAATAAAATAAATTTTTGTACTAAGAAAGAAATTATCTCCACGATTATAATATTAGAAACCGGTTTCACAAGTTAAATTGTTGTTTAAAAATGGTACAGACGTGATCATCTATATTATTAAGTTCATTTTTGTAGACCATTATACATAAACGGTTCACTTAATGTGTGGTCTCAAAAGTTTGGTACACTTTATTTTAATTTAAACATCAATATGTATATCGAGAGAGAGAGCAAGTCATGTGAAATCATAAAAAAACAAAATGTACAAAATAAATTGTGATGAAAAGAACAAAAATATCTTAAGTTACTACAATTGATATATAGCAAACTGTTCACCAACTTTAGCTCAAAAGAACAACGAGAAGTTTTAATGAAAAAGAGTATTCAAAGAGTAGAACCCACCTAGTATAATAATTAAAAGGTTTATAGTGAAACAAAGTTGTGTACAAGAAAAGTTTTATAAAAGGCAGTCTTTAATTTACAAAGAGTAAATTATTACATTTTGCAAAAGATTTTTAAACACAAGTTTATTAAAGTATATTTGAAAATTAACTATTTTAGATGATTTCTTTATTAACTTTATATATAAATGTTGCATCAATTTATTTACATTTTTGTTAACAATTTAAATTTATATAATTACTAAATTAATTTAAAATGAAAATATTTATTTTAGATTGTATTTTTCAGCATGGAATGGGCGTACCATCGATCGGAATTTTACTTCACGAAATTATTAAACTGATGTATCACGCAAAAGTGAAAGATCCAATATTTTTCAGAATAGGAACATGTGGAGGGATAGGCTTTGAAGGGGGCACTGTTGTTATTTCGGAAGAAGCAGTCGATGAAATGCTTAACACTTACCTTGAACAGGTAGATTTCATTGGAACTAATTTATTAGTTATTTACTTGAAAAATATAACAGGGATAACCCAAATAGCTGACATAATTTAATAGACCAATTTAACAGATAAAAAAATTAACTGAAATTGTTTCACTTAAATGTAACAAAATTGAAATACTAAAAATACAGTATTCTAAAATAATAAAACTGATGGTTAAAAATAAAAACAATTCTTTCAATAGAAAATGAAATCTAAATATTTCAAACGAACATATTTTATCCATTACTTAGTTCAATATTTATAAAGTATTAAAATGTATTTTTCTTGTATAATACAGTATAACATGATAAAATAATTATTGAATATTTATCAAAGATAACAATAATAATAATAAAAGATCATATTGGTTAAAGAAAATAAAACTAGCTATTTTATGTGATTTAAATGAAAATTATATAGTTCAAATAATCAATAATTATATACAGCGCATAATAAAAATTTAATACTTCCTATTTGAGACAAATGTCAAGTTCATTCCATGTCTAGAATAAATTAAAAATATCATTTCAGGTAAATTCAGTTGAGGGCATATATTTATGAAAATGTATAGATATTAAATATTAAAAAGCATTCAAATAATTTTAAAAGTTTAATAGTTTTGTTTAAAAGTTTTAATAATTTTATATATATCTGACTTTACTTGATAATCCACATAATATAAAAAAAATCATGCAAATTGTTTTGTACAGCCTATTTTAGGAAAACTCGTACGTAGACCTGCCAAACTAGATAAACATTTAGCCCGCGAGTTAAAAGCTCTAACACATTCAGAAGATCCATACGACACCGTAACCGGAAAAACGATGTGCACGTCTGATTTTTACGAGGGTCAAGGTCGTTTGGATGGAGCTTTTTGTGAATTCACGGAAGCAGAAAAAATGGAGTACCTCACAAAGTTACGTGATGCTGGAGTTGTTAACATCGAAATGGAATGTATTATTTTTGCAGCTTTAACTCACCATGCTGGCATTAAATCAGCCATCGTTTGTGTCACTATCGTTGATCGACTCAAAGGCGATCAGGTAATTTTTGTTTATTTCATCTATTAGTATTAATACCACTAATGTTAAATGTTAAAACTTGATTGGTTTTGCATATCTCAGAGCTAATCAAATAACTGGGGCATAAAGCAGATGAATCCAAACAAGTACTGTAATCAGACGAGTTTAATCATTGGTTTTACATAGTACCACACGCAAAAACTGAAATTTTACTGTTTTGTAAAAAAAGGGTTTTTAAAAGAATTTTTTGCAA
The DNA here is from genome assembly GCA_022817325.1 of Idris sp. 1 HC-2018. NCBI lineage: Eukaryota > Metazoa > Arthropoda > Insecta > Hymenoptera > Scelionidae > Idris > Idris sp. 1 HC-2018. The sequence continues at coordinate 2,429 of JABFPM010001226.1, read as the reverse complement.
GTTTTCAAAAAACATTTTGTACTTAAAGGTTTCTTTTAAATATGAATTGACTAAAAATTAAAATTTACAATATTTAAATGTAAGTTTTAATGACATGTTAACATAAAATTAGATGTAAATTAAAAATAAAAAAAATTGTCATTTGTATATTTTCATTCACAGGTAAACGCTCCAAAAGAAGTTCTGAACGAATGGCAAAAGCGACCGCAGGAATTGGTGGCTAGATACATCAAAAGGTACCTCCAACGCAAAGGTCATCGACTTATTAAGGATGGTCATGGATCTATGTGCGTTAAGAGTCCTCGACGATACAAATTGGTTCAACAGGAATCTGAAACTTGCGATTAAACCGAACATAGTTGACACGTTATTGGTATATTCTTTGAGCTTTCGCTCATAAATGCTGCATTGTATCGTAATCTATTATTAATTTGTTCAAAAAAAATAAATAAATAAATAATAATAATTAAACTAATACCAAATTTGTCAAGTTCGTATCAAGTCAAATATAATAACTGTGTGTACGAAAATTCATATTTTTCTCTGGCATAGTATATTTTTAACAGGCTTTGCCTAAATTAGAGATCTATTTCTTTAAATGATCACACATCCATGTATTTAGTGTGTTGACAACTGAAACGAGTGGTTATAAAAATAATATTTTATCTTGATTGATCACAAAATATGCTTAAGTATGGTTAAACGTGGCTTGTTATATCGTGGAAATGTTGTGCAATGGTGTACATATGTGCAAATATATTTTAGGACATAAAGGTTTTCCAATTACGTAAAAAAAAGTTCTCAACATGTTCACAAAACTCACTTATATATAGAATCAATTTAATGAATACCTTATTTAGGTCGTTTTAAATTTAAATAAGTTGTATCGTAGACGAAGCACATGTAATTAACCATTTTTTTTATTTCATATTGATGATTTAAAAGAAATTAGTATTTGCAAATGCAGATTAATATTTTTTATTAACTTTTAAATAATGATAATTGAGGTAACAATAATATTTTTGTCAAAAATTATTGTACTTTTGTTTGAAAATGTTTTTAAAAAATTACTGAATATAAAGAAATGTTAATCTTGGGCATGATTTGTTTTATAATAATCTAATAAAAGCATACAAGTGAATATTTGTTTTAATGAACTTTTGTCTTTGCGTCATGTGTTCAATTTATATGTTATAATTAATCTAATTAGATGATGTAAGCGATTTATACTATATGTTCAAATTAATTTAAAATATATAAAATATGTTGATTCATTTGTAAATGATGGTGTATATTCAATACTAAACAACATTAAAATTCAAAATTATACAATTTTATATACAAAAAATGATTTTCACCCAAAGCAAAGTGTTTATATTAATCACTTGTCTTCCACAGTACAGTCAAATTGTGTTCTGTATCTGTTATGATTAATATTGAAAGTATTTTAAAAAATAATAAACCCATTTAACAATAATTTTAAAAAAACGTGCATAATTAAAAGGCACACTATACAATAAACTTGAAAATCTATATTACTGAAAACAGTTTATTTTTACATTTACACTTATAACTGATTTCTTTATAAAAATTTTACTGAAATGAAAAAACTTTTTTTTATTTACAGTATACCATATCACAATATTTAACATCATTATATTAACTTTAATATAATATATTATAAAAGCGTTGAAATGTCCGAAGAATTTTGTTGTTGTTATTATAAAACAACATATACTCATGAAAAATTATATAACAATTCTTTTTCACTTGTTACTAGATATATGAAAAACTCATAAAACTTGTTAGTTTTATATTTTGAATGAAACAAAAAAAATATTGTAGCACAGTGTTGAACCTTGTTTAGAATCAAATTCAAATGTACACATAGTTATAAAAGTATTTTCGTAAAATCAAAGCACTTATATAGCTTTGGGAATAAAAAACAAAAAGAAACAGCAGAACCTATACACAAAATAAAATATAATTTTGGCATTTTAAAAAAAAAACAATATTTTTCTCATAGTGATGCAAAATTTGATATCCAAGCGAATAGTAGAATTCAACCAGTAGTGTCAATTAAATTTTCAAATCAGAAACATACATATACAAAAAAATGGGTTCTACTGTACACACTATTAATTCTTAGTGTATAAGTACAAAAAACACGCGCTGCATTTTGCACACGTTGCCTAGAAAAAAATAGAATCAAATATTTTACGATCATATGGAAGGAATCTGTATTTGAACGAAGAATCGGGCAATCGGTTCAGAATCATTCTTTGCAACATATCCGAACAATTGTAATTATATGATAAAACTTGAACTTTTACCCAAATAAAAACTTCACAACGAACCGTTTGTTCTTGATTCAATATATATATAATATTTCAATGATTAAACAAATATTTATATTATTATTGTGAAAT
>JABFPM010001225.1:0-21588 GCA_022817325.1 Idris sp. 1 HC-2018 | reverse complement strand
CGTAACGCGTGGTCCGCTACGCCCCGTGACCTCCCGAGATCGCATCGCTAGGCGTGCGGGCCCAACCTCTGCACCAGACGGGAGCCAATCGCGGTCTCTAACGTGCAATCTAATGCATTGCTAACGGGAGCTTCTCAGAGATGGTAGGGGCCAAGAATAACCACTCGACACCGTTTGTCGATCTCATTTCGATTTCCTCACGGAAGACTTCTGGTTTCTATTGTCAGTTCTCATCACAAAGCATTTTTTTTTGGTTGCTTTCAACTTGAGAATTTATTTTAATTCTTGGACTTAGGGTAGTTTTATCGGTATCATATCTATGGGGTGAAAATAGTTCTTAATTTTTTATATTTCTTGTTAGATTTTTTTTAACGATCAACGGATCATCGATCATTTCAGAAAGTAATCTGGTTTTAGATTTGTTTGCAAATTACTGAGTTACATAGAAAAATTTACTAATATTAAACTTTGATTTCAGAAAATTGGCAGATATTTTGTTTAAAACATGATTGTACCGCATTTTTGAAGTTTTAATGCTATTTTATTACATTGGTGATAGTTGAATTTTTCACATCAAAATTTCTATCAAATTTTTAGAAGACACTTTTTCTTTTAATTTGTGTAAGGTCTTTTTAGCATAAATTAAAAGATAATTGCCTAAAAATATAATTTTATAAAGATTATATTATTTTACTTTCAAACAAGTAATTTAAACTGCATAGTTGCAATAAAAAATTGTATATATTCGATTTGAATAAGTTATATTTGCGATTTTAAACTACTTAATCAATTTAATTAATAAATAATTTAATAATTATAATGTTTTTTTTCAATTTCTGGAAGCTATATGCAATAATTTTGTATTCAACAATTTTACAAAAAATATTATAAGACAAAAATTACAAGAAAATTATTTCCACAAATAATAAATTTGCAAGTATTTTATTATTCAAAGTAAAAAAAATATTTAAGCAGATCAAATTAAATGTTAATTGCATAGATGACTTAAATAAATAATAGTTTGTTCTCTTTTTTGGCTTGAAAAATAATAAGCTTCACTTCGATTTCCAGCATTTCGCGAAATTACTTATTCAAAAGTGGTTCCATCGAGGTTTGTTGCTTATTTTGGCTTTTGTTTCTGCCGCGCGTTGTCATGAAAATGCACGCCGCATACGCCACACGCCTGACGGCGCAGAGGATTAACATACGCAGTCGTCAATTCCAAACCAATGATGGGCCTACAAACCACTTATTCACCCGTATCGAGATGCGCCGGGTGAATTAAAAACATCGCTGCTCCATCACGCGCGAAGCTGGACAACGGTTTCGGGCCCTTTGATATTGAGATCAGGGATAGACTATATGTATAATGCGCCTGGGTGTCCCTTGCCATTGCATACGAGATCGAAGAAACTTCACAAATAAAAAACATTATAAGCTTCATCATGACCAAACGATGAGAAAAGTAATTTTTAAATTGGCGTTTTATCAAACTTCATTTTCTCTAATATTACGTTTTTTCATTTACATTTTTTTTCAATTTTCAGACCTAAAAATGTTGTTAAATTACAACAATACTGCTTGCATATTTAAAGTTTTCGCTTTCTTCAGCCAAACAGTAGCTCATAGTTGGTTTGCTGAGTTAAATTAGCTTGATCTTTGACCCCGATCAATTACAGCCGTCGAAAGAGAACGATAGCATAAGTGAAAAGTTGGATTATTTGCAAAGCAACTAAATTGTAGTGCCGAAGAGTCGTCGAACTGTGAGGTCGGTGCATTGATTTCCGAGTCAGGTGCGGTGCTCTCTAGAATCTCGGTCCAGGTGCACGCGGTACCTGATCGCCCACGGAAACGTGTATCGATTGCTGCGAGGCTATTTTTCTACTCGTATGCTAATTTTACGTGTACACGCAGTCGTAAGGAACTTGCAAGACGAGAATACGAGGGCAAAGAGTTTCGATTGGCTCTCCATTATCGAAATCCTCGTCCTGAATAATTAATCTGCTTGTCTTTCCCTGATAGACATGCGTGTGAATTAATTCCGAGTATCGGCCTCAACATATCTTCCTGATTCCATTTTAAATCGTCATTCTGTACAATTTTGCGTTGCATTTTTTGAGACCCTCTTTATATATACCTATATACAGTTAATGAGAATTGCGCTGACACGGTCTTTTAATCACGTGTCTTATGCAAGACTCGAACCCTTTTCTTGCAAGGACCCCTGCTGGAGTACAGCCATTGGTCAGCAGGTGATGCAAGTGTCCAGTTAATCCATGCACACTCATCGAGATGACACGTGTGCGGCTCTGGATGTCGTCTACTGACCGGTCTTTGGTAGCACCGTGGGAAGATGCGCCTGGCATACGCTAATTTTCTTAAAAATCTTATATTAGTGTATGGTCATATATGAGTTATTCAACCATATGGGATCATATGTACTTGTATTGTACACTAATGTACATATGCATAATTGTAACTGAAATTTTAAATTCACCGTGAAACAGGCAAAAATTGCCCAAAAAAAGTATTAAATCATCATGTAGATTAGATGAACATAATCAATATGATCATATAAGGTCATATGTGAAGGTATATCGTTGTTTTACTAGGAAAAGATTTAATTTTGCCTAAATCTTTTAATTTTTTTGTAGCAATTAAAAATCTTGTAAAGCAAGAGTGATAGAGAAAAAAGAAGAAGATCAAGGTATGCAAACAAGGTAAATAAAGCATTCAGTATGTGTCGCATGAAAACTGGACTTTAACCCTTCTGCGGCACCTTGCGCTGCGACCCCTTCCGCAAAGGGCGATTCACTTAGTTGGTTTCTTTGCTGGGGGTCTTGTCGATATTTTTCGCGCTGCCTATGGGAAAATCCTTGATGATTTTTTCAGCTCAAGTGCAAGAGGCAGCTGGCGAGCTTTATATTTTTAAGTCTTAGCTCTATGCAAATAAGTGCTATGGTAATGTTCAATTTATTGATGTCAGGGCCTGCAAGAAGGAAATGCGGAAAGCAAGATCGCTCGCAGCGCATAATGGACATTAATGTTTTCGGAAATACATTATGCGTGCAGACAAACGGAAGGATTCGCTGAGTCCGTTAAAACTAGTTCCTGCATAGTGCGAGAACAATTCTTGCGGGAGAAAAAAATCTGCGCCGAGTAATTTGTCGGCCTTAGGTATATAAGATACTATTGAAATATCTCGCGGAACTTTTAATTGAAATTTCCTCTAACAAGGCTGAACAAAGTCAGGTACAGGTACATACGATTCCTTTCACACCTTATACAATGGAACTGCCGCGTTCAACAACGAAACGCGCATTGACTTAACTTGGAAATGCTTTTACGTCGGCAGAAAAGAGACTTCTTAATTGTTGTCCAACTTTATCATCCTTTGTTTGTAAAACTTGTTGATAAAGGTAGACATATTTTGAAATAAAAGAGTTTAGTTAAGTCTAGTTATTTAGAAATCTGCGATTACTTTTTGAACTTGATAAAGAATAATTTTTTGTAGACATGTGCGATTGTTAGAAATGTCGTTTGATTTATTATTATTATTATTATTATTATTTTTCTCAATTTTAGAATATCAGAATAAATTTAATTTTTGTGATTAGACTGTCAGATCCGGCTTCCAAAATCGCTAAGCTTTATGCAAATATGCATTCAGTGGCACTGTGACGATGCGCCTGAGACGTCTCTCTCGCACCCCATAAATTACTCATGTACATTTAAACCTTTAAAGTATAGTCGGCAAGACTTCAACTAAGTTTAACGCGTGCCCAGCTCTGCGGGATACCAGCAAAACCTGAATCAAATGTCCTTAGAGACGCATTAGTGTTGAGTGACGTCGTCATTTTAAAAAATATCCCTCGACACACTGTACAATTAAAACTGCTCACCGTTGTTTTGCCAATTTAATGCATACAAGATTAAAATTCAAATTATGCACTTTGAAGAAATCATCCGTGTGATAAACATTTTTGTTACAAAGTATTTATATATTTTCTGTTTTGTTTAAAACCTTTATTTATGCATACATTTTGTTTAATTATAATTTGCGTTTTGAATTGCAAAAGATGTGATGAAATAGATTTGATAGGTAAATGGTTTTGCGATTTTGCCGGATAATTTGAAATTGATGTAATTATAACTACTGTTTTTTATCCCTCATAAAGTCTCGTATTACTTTTAATTCATAGTGGAATCCTCTTTCAAGCCTGCTCAATTCACAATCTGGTCTCGCGATTCAGATCTCAGTTATATCCTTATTCTTATAATATGTTGCTATGAATTTACCTTCATTGATATACAGTGTCGCTGCTGTGATTTATGTTAGTAATCGTATATAATATACGCGTTGGAAAAGTAGTAGAGTTAGTTGCCACCATAATTAATTTTATTAATTGTCAAAATTAAAGGTTTTTCCTTTCCTGATTTAAATAATTATTAGTTGAATAAATCACTTCAACAAAAAATAATAATAACATAGTATTCTTGTTTTAGATTATTTATTTCAAACATTTTCAAACTTTTTTTTTTCTTACAAAACTTCATTTAATTTATGTATTGATATATCAATTTATAAATTTGTATAAATTGTTTATGTTCTATTATTTTGGTTTTAAATTTAAGTTTACATCTAAGTAATTGATTTTATTTGCAATTTTTTCATACCTGTGTGTAATGTGGGAACAAAGTTACTTAACAATTATCTATCATTAACTTAATCACACATTATCAAAAAGAAAAATGTTCGAAAAACTGTTACTCATCAATGTACCGTTCCATTTGACTTTAACTCTAATATAACACGCTAATTGTTATTATTTTCAGATTGCATTTATATTTATCAAGTTGAAAATTTGCTGCATCGTTCGTCAATATCTTAATCGAAGGTTCAATACCATAATCAAGTGATGCAACTGAGTATAATCATCGCAACTCGATTTCATTTTTTGTCGATACTTTTACATTGACCGCAGTGGATTACTTGCGTGTGCCTTAGATTACGTATCTCCACCTCGTAGAAGTCGCTGTTAATTCGCAGCAAAGCGATGCTGGTTATTATTAGATCCGATCGCTTGCAGATTTAGAGATAGGCAGCGCCAAGGTGGAAAGTTATTAAGCCGGGATCCGCGATGTACGAGCATTTTCTCGCAACAACTAAAAAACTCAATCTGAACATCTGTTGGAATGACTTTCTGTTATCAGGATGTGCGATCAAAAAACGCAATACAAAAATGCGTGTCATATAAAATTTACTCCCAGAATGATGGCATGAATAATGTATATTGCATCTCATTATAAAATATATACGTGAATTTGATTGATTTTTAGCTACAACTAAACTTAATTACGTATTTATCTGTTTTACATTAATCAATTACAGCTCATCATTACAAAGTAATCAAAAAATTTATACATAAATTATAATGTTGATCTTATATTAGAAAAACTAATGTAAAATAAAATGGTATATATTTTTTAAAGTTGGTTTTTATAAGAAAGTCTATATAATTGTAGGAATAATGTGTCATGTTTAAATGTAGTAATATTTCTCTTACTTTTTAGAGACAAAAAGAACATTACAACACTGATGTCATTTAAGTAATTGTTTATATGTCAAAATGGTATATTACAGGAAAGGATTGCGACAGAAACGAAAGATTGGGTGTGCTCGCAGGTGTCACGCATTCGGATATTCCGGTGCTGTTGGCAATTTAGTCGTACGGCACTGTACACTATATCCTTTCGGGGGTAAAGAGACAGGAATAAGACACATGGTCGGCCGGTAGCCAAAGCTAGCTATCTACCAACATTCATCATTGGGACAGGTACACCACACGACTTCCATTTCTGTGATATTAACGAGGATGACCCATGCAAGAAAAAAGAGTAAAAACTTAAGTAAAGGAATTGGATGGAGGTCACTGCTATAATTTTTGCCCTCCATGGACTGCATCTCAACTCGTGACGTAATGTTATAGCCACAAAATTAGCCAGCAATTAATTGTTTTTGTTAGCGGTTGTACAAGTGTTGTTATTATTATTGAATTTAAATTTTGGCTAGTGAGAATAATTTTTTTGAACTTAGCTGGAATTCGTATATAAAAAATCATTTTTTTAAAGACATTCTGCACGCATCATTTAAAAGTGAATTTTATGATCTAATAGAATTTATTTGAAAGATTAATAGAATTTATTTACAAAATTAAAGTTGTAATGATCAAATTTACAGCTCAACTATTTTTTAGCATATTTTTCAGTTAAACAAATTTTAGGCATTGTTTAAATGATATTTACTTTTAAAATAATATTTTTACATACATAATATTATAAAAACAATCTGTATCTGAATATTCAAAATCAAATATTAACCTTTTTGTACTGAATTTTAAAACACTTTCATAATGGAGTTAAATTATTTATAATTAATTAACTTAAGGAACTCCTTAAGTTTTCTTGACAAATGAAAATAATGGGAAATATCGAGCTCCGCCGAAAAACATCAATTAAGATGAAAAAATAGTTTGAACTCCAACCAAATTTAAAATAAATTTTTTTTGAAGGTTCATCAGTCAGTGTATAAATAAAATATGTATGCATTCGAACAAAAAATAAATCTTAAAAAATTATTCATAATTATGATTCTATTTGTATCAATAGTTTCTGCTTATAATAAGCAAAAATTGAAGAAATAAATTAGTTGTGCTTTACTTTAAGAGTCGGCGCAAGTAAACAGTGAAGATATAAATTATATATTAAATTGATTGAAACTTAGTCTTATTTATTAATAACACTCTGAAAAAGTAACACTAATATAAAACTAAACTATCTTAATGACTTTTTCAACTCGACAGAGTTCAAATTTTGTATACTTATGTAGGTATTATTATATAAATATATGTACTAAAAATATATATATAGTTGTTACCACTACAAAACGTGTAGTTAGATTCAGATAAAATTATAATATAATGTCCAGTTGTTTCAATTCATGTTTATAGTTTATAACTAATATATAAATACTTATATAACCTAAATTTATGAACTGAAAAAAAATTATTCATATTTATTAACTTTGGTTTAAATTTGGCTGATTGAATAATAATTTAAATTGTTATATTTTCAAAAAAAAAAAATTGTAATTATCAAAATCGCTTTACGATACACTGAGAATAGTGCAAACGAGTGACTCGTTTATCCGACACAACTGAGTCGTTTATGAAAAAAAATTTTACAAATGTTTTTAATAAATGAATCAATGATATAGCTACATGGATAGATCGTTTATAAAAAAACGGCTCGATCGTTTATTACAATCGAATGCAATGAACGACTAATGCATTTGTTAAAACGTGTTACACATTTAGTGTACACGACCCAGTCGTTTTTAACATACGACTCAATCGTTTATTACAAACGATTGATAATTTGCGTTCCAAATCTGCCAAACGAATGAATGATGTGCATATACTAATAAATTATTTTTTAATAGATAAAGTTCTGGATTAGCTCAACCAAAATGGTTAAAATTAAAAATCAAAATTTTAAGCCTATTTTTATCTGTTCTATAGCAAATTTTATCTATTAAAAAATAATTTATTAGTATATGCACGTCATTTATTTTTTTGACGGGTTTGGAATGCAAATTATCAATCGTTTGAAATAAACGATTGAGTCGTTTTTTATAAACGAGTCACTCGTTTGCACTATTCTCAGTGTATTTTAGCTTAATTTTTATTCGACAAAGAGCTGAGCCATGATATGGATATATTTTTTTAATATTTTATAACGTATCATATAAAATTAAAACAAAATTAATACATTTCCTTTTATAGTTTGAAGTGTAATAGTTGTGGAGATAACAAAAATGAAAATTTAATTGAATATTATAAGTTTTGATAAGTTTCACAGAGAATATAATTTAATATTTGAATTGAAATTTATTGAAAATAATTAAAGACCCCAAAATGACTCCAATATGACACCGTAAATAAGCGAAAATATATCTTCAATATGCATTTTTTCAGATTTTTTTTTGTGTTGGACAATATCGAAACAAAAATATTAAACAAAATCGTATTTTAACAATTGGAATTGGCTGCGATCACTTTTGTAGAATTTTTTTAATAAATTAAGAATATCGAAATATGGTCACTTGAATATTTTTAAAATTTTCTGGCACTGATTTTAAGCGAACAAAAAGTAGGCAAGAGTCGTCCAAAGTGATATGGTAGGGTAAGGTGACATGGTAAGGGTTTTTGCTACTTATAAAGTTGTTATCAGTCGAATTAACATGTGAAACTATTGTTTATGAAAATAACAAGTAATTTCTCAAGTTTTTTTAGTTAACCAAGATATTTCAGTACGTTTTGTATAAAAATAAATTTAATGTTAACTTTTTTATCGTTTTATGAGAATAGATCAATATAAATACTCGAATTTTTCGGTAAAAATCATTCGCGCGAATTCTAATTAATTATCAATCAGATGCGCGAAAAAAATATCAGTTGCGCGAAAACCAATCAATCAGTTGCGCGAAGGATAAATATTTTGGTTTCAAATTTCTTTATGTTTTAAAGTTTTGTGACAGTTATTATCGAAGATTCTGTTTGAATGTTTCAAATATGTCCGAACTAACTTTGGCAAAAACGACGAAAGGAAAAGACTTGTATTTTTTAATAATTTTAAATATCGTGGTGTTACGTGTAAAGCTCGTGAATTAAAGAAATGGAAATGTGTTTCTCGTAATTGTAAGACATATGTAACTACGAATGAAGCGATTACAAACATAATTTCCACATCAAATGAACACACGTGTAATAAAGTGCACAGTGAAAAAGACATAGAGAAATGTATAATCACAAGCACGTGTACAGAACAGGCATTAGAAGATATAGGCATAAAACTAGCCAAAATTATTCGTAATACTTTGATGAAAAATGTGACTTCATCTATTTCGTATAATGACATTGGAAATATACGACAAACAATGTACAGAAAACGTCAGAATAAGACGCCTTCTATCCCATGGTCACGAGAAGAAGCAATCGAACAATTAAAATCGTTGGACATATGGACAAATAATAACGAACAATTTCGTTACGTTATTTATGATATTGTAATTTTAACATGTAAGACAAATTTACAATATCTTGTAAAACATGGTCAAATCAATCTAGCTGATGGTACGTTTTATTGTAGTCCAAATCATTTTAGTCAACTTTATACAACTCATTCCTACAATGATGGTGTTTATAGACAATTAATATATTGCTTCTTGCCGAGTAAATCAGCAGCATGCTACTCTAAAATGTGGAGACATATTCACGATTTAACTGGTAAGTCATAAATTTGAAAAACGATTAAGAAATACAGCTAAATAAACATAATAAATTAAAAAATACTATTTTGTAGATAAAAAGTTTTCACCGGGATCAATCATTTTAGATTTTGAAAAGGATGCACATATAGAGTTTAAGAACGTATTTTCTCATGCTGTAGTTAGAGCTTGCTCTCTTAATTTGAATAAGTGAAAATTTTACTTATTTTCAACGTGAACTGATTTATTACTCATAAATAAGTAAAATGCACGTAAAAAAAATTAATTTTTTTAAAGTAAAAATTACTTTTTTTAAAGTAAAAATCACTTTTGTTTAAGTGAACATTTGTTTTTTAATTTATTTTTCAATTTTTTTAAAGACCACGAAAATAATTAATAACAATCATTAATTTGTATTAATTATTATTCAAGCAAACGTTGAAAAATATTCACTTTTGTGTTATTCAACGATAGAGTCACATCGCATTGTTTACAACATTATTATACAATTATTATTATAATTAATCATTTTATATTTGTAAAATTACAATATTTACTTTGACGCATTTGATGTTTTCTTAAAATAATTTATTTTATTAGATTTTAAATTTCTCGCGGGTCGCGCATGCATGCAACGCATGTTGACTATATTGCAAGCGCACGTGAGCGTAAGTGCGTGCCGGAAAAACGTGTTGTTGATTACCGCGCCGCACCATTTACATTGCGCAATTATTATTGAGCTCGCGACGGACCCCAACGGATCAACTAAATTTTTAAGTTGAGACCGGTCGACTCGAGCGTGCGCCGGAAAAATACGCGTCGACGCGTGTTGTGCGCCACAACCATTGGCTGCCAAAAACATACACAAGTTCAAAAACAAACACCCCACGCCGCGCCTTTTAGTGGTCCCGCCAAAAACATCAAAAATATCAACAATCTTTTTTGTGCGTACAACAGATCAGACTCGCAACGCATCAACTAAGTTTCAAGCACGTCTTCCTTTGTGTGCTGCGCCTCACTGTTCCGCGATCCCGCCAAAAACATCTACAACTGGTGCCTCATACAAATCAACAACAAATCGTTTTGGTGCTTGCGACGGAGGCAATCTGACAAAGTGATTTTTGCTGAGAGCTGACGAGGTTCAAAATCGACGGTGTGTTTTAACCAACAAGTGATAGTTCATCAATTGAGTGAACCAACCGATTGTTTTCGTTGCTTTTTCCAATGTTTATTTAAAGTAAGTTGGTGTTATTTTTGTCAACAAACATCTTTCCAGTGCATCATCTGAAATGTGTTTTCGAAAATTTTGCAGGTTATGTTGATCACACTACTACGGTAATGTGCATCGATTTGACGAGAAATTCTTGTGGAAATAATTTTTGAAACTTGGACGAATTTGAATTTGGATTCGAGGATGATTTTATTTAAGAAACCGAGCTACAAGTGGACCATTCGTTAATTTTATTTTCTGACTTCTGTTGGTATGTACACCAGATATTGTTATTTTCATTGAAATTTATATTGGTTAACGATTTTTTAAATATATTTTTACAGAGTTTGTTTTGCTTCATCCAACAATGTCGTTGTCAAAGTTGAGTACAGAGGAGTTGAAAGTCAAACTGCGACCAATTTTTAACGACGAAACAAGTTTAGAAATTTTGGAAGGTATTTTTTATTTTCGTTGTCATTTATATTGTTCAGTGCAATCATCTGCAATTTTTAACTTATAAAAAATAAATCAAATTTTCATTTGAATTAACTTCTTTTTTTATTAAGAACAAATTATTTGATCGGAATTATAAAACAGTAATATTAAAATTACAAGTTAAATTTGGTTATTTTGAATCTTAAACTTTTTAAAGAGGTCAAAATATTTTTAACATTATTTGACGGTTTCCAGTAAATAATTTGAACTATAAAAAACGAAGTAATTAATGAAATTGAATAGAAATTTGAATTGATCATTATATTTTCGCTTAGTTTAATGTCGATTGGAAACATTAATTCATATTAATTCGGATCAATATAAAAGCGTTTGATTTTTTTTTTCAATTCTTCAGAATAATTTAAGGTTTTTATAACAAAATTTTATAACTACTATACTCTTCACGTTTTTTGTGAATGCTTGTAACGATATTTTTGAGCTTGACGTGTTGATCTTGTGTGTCAATCTCAATTGAATCACACTATTTTTTTATTTAAGCTTTTATTATTATTATCTTTTTTTTAATTTTAAAGTTTTATTCATTTTGATTTTTCCATTCAAATTACTTCTTTTTCGAGTCGATGTCAAGTTTTGGGAAGCAGATATTCGTACAGAAAAATAATTTTTCTCACAATTGAAGGTTGAACTTAATACATTGGCAACACAGCTAACATTTTTAACAGTGTTATTGGCAACATTTTTAACAAAAATTACACACAACAAAAATAGATCTTCTGACAATTGAAGATCAAACTCAATAAATTGGCAACTCTGAACTCTCAACTACCCAACTCTCGACTGGGTACTACTGAACAGAAACAAATATGACATTTTATATGAAATTTATAATATCACATTCATATTTTATCAGCCATTTTTTAAATTATTAACAGTGTCTAGTTGTGGTCTAGCAGTCAACTCAAACTGCGATACCTTTAAGAAAAAATGACACATTAAAAAAAAAGTATCTCGTTTCAAAATGTTTTCAAAAATTGTTTTAAAATATTGGTCAAAAAAGATTTATTAATTCATTTTTAATTTGAAATAACTTGAAATCAGTTCTTCTAAATTCTACATAAGTTCAAATCAATATTTAACAATTTTCAAAACAACTTTTGATTAAGTTTAAAGAAAGAAATAATTGATTTTAGTAATAATTTGAAACGACATAGTTTTCACTGATTATTTTGAAATGAGTCATTCTTCGTCAGAGGTGTCGACTTCAATTCTTCAACTTAAATGCAATTTTTTCGTCGAAATGCAAGACTACTTAGAAAAATAAAACAAAATATAACTCGAACACAATAACATTCAATTGACTAAAGTACATTGTACATTTGCATATATGTACATATATTTTTTAAAAGTTATTCACCAATTGTTTAATGATATTTTAAGGCTTTTAAAATACATGCAATTTTTTACAGTTTAAATTTTTTATAACTATGGACCAGCTGGAATGTTCTATATGCCGGGCAATGATTCCGGGAGGACTCTGTGGTTTATCCAAATATTTTACACAAGAACATAGTTTAACATTGAAACATGGCCTGGGTGGAGATGGATTCGTGTGTGGACAAAATGGCTGCCTTCGCAACTTTAAATATTTTTCCAACTTACGAAGGCACATAAAGGCATCTCATTTAGCAGCCGCAGCTAATGTATCCCCTCCTCGAGATGTGAATGTGATACATAATACAGAAGAGGAAATAAATAATAAGGTCGAAGTTGATGTCCTGCAGGAACATGAAAATATGAGCGACGAATACGAAGAAGACGAATTTTTAGCAGACCAAGAAATTCAAGATGATGAACTCGACTTGCGGTTATTGATTGTTAGAATGATTGGAGAACTTCAAAGTAACGGTTTCATAACAGGAGCAATATTAACATTGATTCTTGAGAACCATGAAGAAGTCTTTTTAAGGCACCAAAATGATTTAAAGAAGAAATTTATGGATCGACTACAAATAGGAGAGATGATAGACGCTGAGCTCGTGAATGATGTCGAACGAATTATGAATTTCAAAAATCCGTTTGAAGGCCTGAAGTCTTATGATCAGCAAATAAAAGCGATGGTTGAACATTTCGGATATATAGAACAGATTGAAATTCCTTTAGGGTGTCGTACAGATGTTAGACTCGACAAAAGTACTTGTACTTTTGTACCGCAGCAAGTGATGGATTCATTCCAGTATGTACCAGTAATTAAAGTTTTGGAAATGGTATTACGGAACCCAAATGTGAGGAAAGCTATCAACGATGAGAAGGCATCATCGGAAGGCATCTTAGGATCATTTATCAATGGACAGTGTTTCAAAAAACGCCCTTTCTTTCAAAAATATAGACATGCATTAAGGATAAAACTGTACTACGACGAACTGGAGATCGTGAATCCTCTGGGTTCAAAAATAGGTGTTCACAAGCTGGGCTGTTTTTATTTCCAAATTTCAAATCTCCCACCACACATGAATTCTCAGCTTCACAGTATCCACGTGCTTCTTACCTTCTGCTACGTAGATGTTTCAACCTACTCATTCGATCGGCTGCTAGAACCCTTCATGAATGATTTGGCAAAACTTGAGAGCGATGAAGGAATAACTTTGAACTTCGGAGATGAAAACTATATTCTTCGTGCTACGATAGAAGGTTTTTGTGGCGATGGTTTAGCGGTACACCAAATTTCTAACCTGTTAGGACCATCAGCAAATTACTTCTGCCGTTTATGTTTATACAGCAGAGATGATTTGCACAGAGGTTCATTGGAGACTGGAACTGAACGGACAAAGGAAGTTTTCGACCAACACGTTGCTCATCTCCAAAATCACAACTTCTCAAAACAAATCATGACTGATACTCATGGGTGAGAAGAGAGTGCAGTCTCAACAAGTCAAGATATTTTTATATATCTCAAAATAAGATTTTTGATGTCATGCAGGACTTTCTGTGTGGAATTTGTCCTATGGTCGTTAAGTTGGTCCTTAATTACTTCATATGCACAGCCAAATTATTTGATACCCAGTATTTGAACGGAATAATAGCTATGTTCAATTATGGATATGCAGAGTATAAAAACAAGCCGTCTGCCAATTTCACAAACACATTGCTACAACACAAGGATCACAAACTGCCTCAGAAAGCTATGCAGATTTGGTGCCTCACAAGATCTTTGCTATTTTTGTTGAAAGACAAAGTCGACAGTGAAGAAGAACATTTGGAACTTATTTTTTACTTACTGCGAATCATGGAAGTAGTATTTGCACCAAAAATACACGTTTCATCGTTGGGTTACTTAGACGTTCTGATCAGAGATTTCAGGATGTGTTTCCAACGACTGTTCCCGCAAGTTAATGAAATCAACAAGATGCACCACCTGTCACATTATGCTGAATGTATTGCCTGGTCCGGTCCCTTGCTGCAATTTTATTGCATGCGGTTTGAGTCCAAACATTATGAAATCAAATTGAGAGCTCAGAATGTGCAAAATTTTAAAAATCCTCCCAAGACACTGATACGCATTTCTCAATGTGTTCAGTGTTGCAAATGGGGCAATGGAGATGTCAAAATCAACTCCTTCAAAGTCAAAAACGGGAAGACCTTCAAAGTGCATGGACTCCAAAGCAAACAATATCTCTTGGATCTAAATTATGTTCAGGATAACATGGTATTTTCTGCAACATCAGTTTTCAATAATGGCGTGGAGTTTCAGAAGGGATTATTCGTAATCCTTGAGACAATCAGAACATCATCAAACAGTCTGCCACTATATGCACGCATTGAGGAAATTATTGTTCTTCAGGATAAATGTTTTCTTCTAGTTTCGATTTGCAAAACACTGTTTTTCAACAACAGGCTTCACGCATATTGCATTGAAACTGAAAATACTGATTGGGGAATTCCGAAACGATTCATAGACGTATCTACTCTTCCGCTCAACAACATTTTTTCTCATTGGACTGAATCACTATCTGATGGATCTGTACACATAAGTCATCGTCATATAATACTATGATGACACGAATGGTAAGCGACAATCGATGTGAAAATGCTTGCTTATCATGTCTTAATTTCATCGATCCATTTATTTGTTTTTTCATCCTATATGTCTGCTGATATTGTAGCATGTACTCTAAAATTATTCTCCATTTTATGGTACATATTGGTTTCCCATTATATTTTCTCGCAAAATCGTCATACATTGAAGGAGACATATGAATTTGGTTTTATTTCTGTTTTTCTGATTCATTGCTTGCACTTCTGGCCATGGTTTCATTCACGAACCAATAAATATGTTGAATTGTTTGAAACTATCTTTGAATATAGTAAATTTGCTCGAATTGTATTTGTATTTCAAATTAAACACGTAAATATGTCATTTAAAAATATTAAATAATTGTTATTATCTGTTCTTAGCGGAATGCATTGATGGCGCGAATTTCCTAGAACTGACTCAAGATGACTTGATATCAATAAAAATAAAAATGGGACGAGCAAAGGAGTTGATGCGGATCATCAATCGAGCCAAAGATGATCCCGAAACTGTAAGTTTAATTATGAATCAAAATTTAACAACAATCAATCAAAATTTAATATTTTTTATTTAACGATTCGCTTTTTTCTAATGTAGGTGTTTGAATCCACTCCAGTTGACCAGGTTGACCAGGACGAAAATTCTAATCAAAACCAATTGAATCAACCTGAAAATGATGTCCAAAAGAAAGGTACAAAGAGAAAATTGATGGAAACTTCCCAAGAGTTTGAAACGCCAACTGTGCAACTGACTTTACCAGAGACACCGTCGATCTCCTTGGCTAATCGAAAAGTCAAGTACGATGTTAAAAAAAGTGAATCTCCAGTACCCGTTAGTGTGTACGAATTTATTTTTATTTTTTATTTTGTATAAAAATTTGCTAGTTCGATAGTTTTCTCACCTTAGGCCGTTTTGTTCGCACTTGGGCAGCAGCTTTGGATAAGAAAAAACGCCGTCGTGCAATAACCCAGCTGTAATGGCCTCTTAAACAGTGGTCGGAAGCTCTGTTGCACTTCGTGTGCACGTGCTTAGATACAGATATAAATATTCGTGATTATTTGTATACGTATAATCAAAGTATACGTATATTTTGTTTGCTTTTAGCAATATGGGACTGTTGAAGAAACACTGATGAAGTATGGCCAGGAAAACACTTTTACAGAGTCCGTAAGTAGTGAAATCACAAATATTTTTCCGCACAACTTTATTTGTCAAAAACAATTTTTTAGTTTTGTTGTGTTCTATTACAGCTACCCGCCAGAGGAGTCCAAACTCGAACTAGCTAAAGCTATAGTCACCGAGTTTCCGAAGTTAAGAAACAAGCATTCTCCTCTTGGTTATGTAAGTATCATGTTCTATGTCAATGAATAAATAATATCTGGAATGTGTATCTATAAATTTTTTTTTGCAGGAGCATTATTACAATCCGGAAGCCAAAACAACCTGCTTCATTCATTATAGCCTTCAATCAGTGCAGAAAAATCTACCTCCGCACCAAAAAAAGTATAATAATGTAAAAAAAGTATAAAAAATGTGCTAATAAGAAATTAAAAACTGCAGATAAAGTCTCAGAGGATTCAGGAGCCATCTTACCAGACGATCTACTAAATGAAAAAGTATGTCTCTGGTGCTAAGGAAAAACAAGTCAATTCCATTTTTAAAATATTGCTGTCCAATGTCCTATCATATTTTTCAGCATTTTTCTTTCTTTATGTATGATTTCTAAAAATGTATAGTCTAAAAAACTAAAAATCATGAATCATTAAATTAAAATTGTAATTTGTATGCATAGATTTGAAAAATTTAATTTTCAGAAATAAAATTAGCTTGTTTTTTCTTAGTGCCACAGATGCGATAAAGAAATTCATTTTTCATAGACTTGAACGAAAGAATCAAATAAATCGTAAAATATAAATTTTTTTACTGAAAAAACTTAATTTTAAACGAAATTTATTAATTCAGAAAAATTGCTTCTACGAAATATTTATATCAATATCATTACTCCTGAATGTTTTATTTATTTATTTCTTTTTTAAAGTTGACTTGGATGAAGCACAAATTCCCCAATGCATCCAATAGAAACGCCATCTCGGCAGTTTTGGCTGAAACATTTCAGTTGCGACGAAAGTGGATTCTGACAGCCCATCCTCCAATGACTGATATAATATCAAAGTACGACAGACTCTTGGATTTCAAAGGCGAAATGGTTAGTCCAAATAAATTACAATCTGAGACTGCCTCCCCCTTCCTTCCCACCCCAAAAAAATTTTACGACGTAAGGCGACGCTCACGGCTCTCTTGCAGGTTAATTTCCACTTTCGACTCGATGCCTTGACACGTAAAACATTGTACATGTCTCGGGCGCCGGTGGCGCCCTCAGCTGTAATATACTATTTTTGGTTGGAGAGAACTTGTCAAACGCAACTTTTAACATTTAACATAACAAATATGCATCTTTTAAATTTTATGCTACAAGAGATTTTATTTATTTTAATTTTAGATTGATGAAGAATTTAACAGAATTTTTCCGGACCTAGGGGACAAGTTCATCTCAAAGTTTGGATCGTTTTTTACGCCACGCATCATGACTTATGCTAAACTCGCAAAGCATGAGAAAAAGCACGACTTCGCTGATGGTAATTAAATAATAATTAAAAATTGTAAACTGAATATTTACATTTTTTTCTTACAATTTTTTTAATTTCAGATGATTTGACCAGTGCTTGTATTCGACTTGCTGCCAGTGAGCAACGCTAAAAAATTCAAGCGAAAATCCTCTGCCTCGAACAAAGGCAAAGAAAAGATGGTGAAAGTACCAAGCATTGATGCCATGGATCAGCTGATTTGCATTGTATCAGTAAGTATTTGCACAGTTTGATCCTTCTTTTTGTTTAAGTTGTTGACCTGATAGTATTGTTTTCGTAGGTTGGTACAGATTTACCTGGGTTCGTAAAAGAAAAAATCAAAAAGGCTGACGGAAACATTCAACCCTACATCATTTGCATAGTAAGCGAAAAACTTAGTTATTATGTCGTCGTTGATTCAATCATTGTAAATCGCGAGGACATGACAGATTTTGTAGCTGCGTTCGATCTCTTGATTAAAGTTTATTTCGTCTCTAATTTGGAGTACCCTGCGCTGTTGACTAACTTTTTCCACTTCATCGAAAAGTATGTTTACGAAATCCCTCATAGTCATGCGACCAGCAGCATCACCGATGCGTTATTTATCAATATATCGAACATGGATGTTTAAGATTTCGCCTCGAGATAGTCTCGAGAGCATCCGGAATAAATAACGACGATTTTGTAAAATTAGGCGGATTAAAAATGCACTCGTTAAACTTTGATTACGTTTTACAATGTCATTAAATATCGAACGAATATAAAAATTTTTTATTTTGAATCTCATTTTTGCTCCGCCTAAGCGCTAAAATATGTGAAAAAATTTTGTAGACGAAATAGCATGTTTTCTTATTAATACGATTTCAGTTTACTACGAAATAAAATACGCACTCTACGTTTAAACAAAGTCTTAAGACATTCGTAATCTAATTAGTATCTCATTAGTAGATTAGTAACAGGTTACATTAGTACAGGTTGTATTAAGGTCGTAAATTAATAAACGATTGATTTGATAGTTATAATCGTAGTTGTGGTATTTATTTTTAAAACCTTCAACATAAAAATGATTTTTTCAATTAAACTAGACGTATTGAAAAGGCTAAAAAAACCTATTCAAAAAGTAAAAATTCAATTATTCAAATACTTCTTTTTCAATAAGTGAAATTCACTTATTTATTAAGTGTTTCAAACAGTTCTTGTTCAATAAGTAAAATCTACTTATTTATTAAGTGATTATTCACTTATTGTGCGTGGATGAATCTGGGCACATTGAAAAAGTGAATATCCACGTACAATAAGTGAGAATTCACTTATTTAAATTAAGAGAGTGTAGTTTTCATTTAGGGCAAAGCTGATAATTTTTTTTATTATTCAATACTTATTTTTAAAAACTGTGTACCAAAAATATGAATTCGGTCAAATTAGCAGACTGCAAGTTTTAGAGGAAGCTTGTTTTAAATTTTTATCTGCACAACTATAATTGATTCAATTGATTATATAATACTAATATCAATGCTGATATTTTAAACATTATTGTATTTGTAATAGATGTACTTTATTGAACATTTTTCGACCGATTTTTTTGAAAAGATTATTTTCAAATATATATATATATAAAATAATGTACATAACAGTATATGTCTACTTCATTGTGCATGATTGTTTTTTTCTCGCGCAAATGATTATTTTGTTTTTGCGCAACTGATTACTTTGATTTCGCGCAAATGATCTCCAAAAATAGGATTTTGCGCAAATGATGTATAGCCGAATTTTTAAGTGAATCTTATTTCTTTATTCGGAAACGGTTTTGGGTTCATGCAACTATGAAGTAACAATGAGAAATCAAAAATAATAATCATAATTTACTGGCGATAAACTTTTTTACATCAATTTTTTGAAAGTAAAGTAACATGTTAAAATACTATGTAAATATATCCTGATGTCAGTAATTTATGAATTTTATACTTCAATTATAAGAATTATATTCTTATTAAAAACAGCAAAAAAAACGGATCCTAGTATAACTAATTGAATCAGTAAACTTATGAGCAATGCGTATTATCAGAAGATGAAGGATTTTTGTAGTTGAGACATTAATAATATTTAACTAACATTTAATAATAATTTTTTTATATTTTTCTGTGCCTTATTCGACTAAATTAATGCCGAAATAATTAATTAAGAATAAAATTTTATTAATCTATTTGTTAATATTTCATTAAGAACTTTATTGTATAAATCATAGCTAAGCATTGTATAACTTTTTAATTGACAGTTCATTTATCTAGAAAAATCAAAACTAATAATGATTTTAATATTTGATAAATTGATTTAAATTTTGTATTATAATATTGCAAAATAAATTATTTTTAAATAATACTGTATAAAAATTCGAAACCTAAATTGCTAAAATCTAATTTAATTTGTATTTAAATAAACAAATTATTTCATTTTTTATATAGAAAAATCAAATTAAATTATTGCATTAAAAATAAATAAAATGAATTCCATACATTATTATTCCAAAACAATCATTTTTTGTAATATTTTAAGCACGAATTAGAAATCAATTTATTGAAAAGTGTCATTTTAGTATTTTATTTATCTTTTGATACATGAATCAAGTTTTTATTATACTTTTTAATAGTTCAAAATCACTGCGCGATAATTCTTTTAGATTTTGTTGACTCTGATTTTGAACCGAAAACAATTTTTTTTCCTCTAGTTCTTTTATTGTTTTCCTTTTAATTGTTAATTTCTTTGTAAACATTTCTTTGCATACATGTAACTTGCTATATGACTTACATTTTATTATGCAAGCCGAATCTTAAAAATTCTGAAGTATAACCGATTGAACTTAAGACTCCGAAGTGGGATGACTGTATTTGACCCACGGGATTACACGGGACTTACGAAAGTCATGAGTTAAATATCCTAAACTGACCAACATTTCCTAGACTGTTTACCTACAGTATCCGACGCAAAATGTCAAGGAGATTTAACGCATGACTTTCGAAAGTCCTGTGTGGTCCCGTGGGCCAAAAATCATCCCACCTCAAAGTCTCGAGTTCGATTCTCGGTTATGCTGCAGAATTGTCAAAGTTCGGGTTACATAATAAAATGTAAGTAACATAGCATATCTTACACAAAAAATGTTTAAAAATAATTTAATGAATAAATTAATTAATTAATATCTTTGATATTTTTAATGCATGCATGATACATGCATATGTTACATGTATGTAACATGCATGTACTCATTTATTTAAAAAAAATCATGAAAAAAACATACATGAAATTATTACAGCTGCTATGCGAAAAACAGTGCAAGAAACATATACCTATGTATGATCAGGGTAGGGTTTATTCATTACTGAAACTGGATAAATATTCATATGTTTAATTACTCAATAATCATTATTGATATTAGAATCAGTAATCATCATTTTTAGTAATTGACTACTTAAGTAATGATTATTTTAGTAATTAATTACTTAAGTACTTGATTATTGATGTCATCATTATCTTATACTTAAGAATATAATTTTCTATTGATATGTGTTCACATAAGTGTATTTTAAATATAATTGAAAGTATTTTTTAATTTTGTTATAGAAATTTTCCAAATGTTTGACTGGCATTTCAAGAATAAATCATTTAGATTCATTTTGTAACATTTGAATGACACGTGTGAAATATATTTTCGGCTCCAGTTCTTGCATCTATGGTTCTTAATCAGTTTACTATTATTTGCAATTGTTTATCACAGCATAATGATTGAAGTGAAGAGTATATTACGCAATAAGATTCTGAAAACGCTGAGGACGATGCGATGTTCTACGCACCGCGGGACGAAAATGAAACTAGAATCTGAAAATACTTAATGACGTAGTCAGATTAC
>JABFPM010001224.1:0-21589 GCA_022817325.1 Idris sp. 1 HC-2018 | reverse complement strand
CACACACGTAGCTTTGGAAAGGAAAATTCAAACTTTGTCAAACTGCTGGGTCACTCAGTGCGACCAGCTGAGAGTCAAGGAAGCTGAGCTGAGAGCCAACGAGGAAGAACTGAGGATCAAAAATGAAAGACTGAGACTCCAGGAGCTGGAAATCCAGGAGCTACAAAGAAGAATGGAAATCCCAAGGAAAATGGAAATTCCAGAGGAACATGACGAGCATTTCAACGGAGAATTAGAAACATTAGAAAATATTATTAGGGAGATGGAAGAACCGAAAGATGATGACGTCACCATTGTGGCCGAGGAGTCTATGAGTAGAAAGCGCAGCTATGATAGGCCAGAGTGCTATGTCATTTCTGACGCGGAATTGTCGTCAAGTGGGAACATCTTGATTTTGAGTCGGGTGAAGTCGAAAAAGATAATGAATTTGCAAAACCAGGGCGAAATTATCGACTTGACTAAGGATTAAGAGAGAGTCTTCGTTTATAGTTGTAATTAGTTGAAATTGTCTAGATCTAGTCGCGAAAAAGTAAACTGACTTGGCTGTGCCGGGTTCACATTTTGCCACTTAGATAAACTGCCCTTTTTTATTATAACTTTAGTAATATTATTATTTAATTTGAATTAAATGCTGCGGAATTAAAATATGAATTGTTGTCACAGGGTGAAATCAGCAAGTATTATTTATATCTTGATTGGTTGGTAACTTAACTTTACGTTTGATTAGAATTTTTAAATCAGTGAGTATTGCCGATTTTGATCAATATTTTGTATATATGAATAAATGTTTTGCAATAAAATAAGTTTTCGGTTTTTTTAAGAATCCCTGTTAACAAAATAAATTAATTATTGTATTAATGAAAATATTTTGTTTATATACATTTTGAAATTCGTCCTTCTTTACCAACATTTGACACAGATCAAATAGTCACCTAACCTAAGGTGTATATCTGTGCTTCGAGATAAAAAATATACGAGACTCATATGTTTCAACGTCTTCTAATCTAAAAATAATCGAACTTTTATAAGAGGTACGTTTTTGATTGTTCACAAGAATTCTCCTTTTTCTGTCTAACAAACAAATTATTGTTCATTTTCGTTGTTTCAGAAATCAATACCAAAAGATTTTTAGTCTACATGGTAACAAAATATTGCTCAATTTCATATTTAACTACAAAAATAATTAGTAAGTAAAAACTCCATTTTGTATAATTATAAAATTCTATGTATAATTCAATTTGATTTTTTCTGAATTAATTGACATTTTTTTGAACTTATTTTGTTACAGAATTTTGATTTGTCGCCCCCATAAAGGTGCAAGAGAGATTATCTTTCGTGTGAGTGAGACAGAAAACCATTTTTTACATTTTAGATTTTGCTAATTTATATTTTATATATAAAAAAATTTCTACATTAAAAAAATAAAATATATAACATTTTCTAAAATTGAAAAATTAAAATATATAAAATATACAACATTTTATAATTTAAAAAATTAAAAAATATAAAATATATAACATTTTCTAAATTAAAAAATGAACATCGCCTGCACCATTTGCCGAGATTTCTTCCTCCCCAGCGACGAGATCTACTCTACCCAGTGCGGCCACGTATTTCACAAATTTTGCCTCAAAAACTGGATCAAGAATGGCTCCTGTCCGACCTGTCGCAAACGAGCAAACGACACTGCCTTCTCCAGACACCGCATCCGCCGCATCTACCTCGAAATATCCTCAGACGAAATCGACCTCAGCGACACAGTGTCTGGAGCCCAAGTGCAGAATCTACAAAACCAAGTCAAGTCTTTGCAAAACAAAACCCAGAGGTACAGGAGCACCTGGAAGGACTTGGAAACAGAAAACGAAATATTGCGTTCAATAAACTCGAGACTCCTGATCAAGAACTATAAGTCGGAAAGAAAAAATGCCCGAATACACACGCGCCTGAGACGCACGCAGAAGGTGTTCAGCAAGTGGCGCCAGCGCCACGAGCAAGAAATAGCCGACCTGACCCAGCAGAGAAACCAGCTGGACAGTGAATGTAGGGTTTACAGTCTCATGCTGGAGAGCATGAACCGCGGGGAAAAAAGGAGGGCGAAAAGGGAATTCGAGAACCCGGAAAACTGCGTGCCTCTGAAAATTAAAAGGGACGCGAATGGGGTTTCGGACTCTGAAGAGAGTTCGGACTCGGAAACGGATTCTGAGAAGGACACTGATGTGCTGTCGGATTTAGAGGAGAGTTTGAGCTCGGAGGAGAGTTCGAATTCGGAAGAAAGTTCGAGTTCAAAGAGCAGTACGAGTTCGGAGAGTAGTTTGAGTTCAGATGAGAGTTCAGAACCGGCTAGGTATTCGCCGTTGGTGGTGGATTTTATGAGGATTGCGGGTTTTGGGGGACGAGCCACGAAGTGTGGACTACGGAGGAGGGCACTGAGAAGTCGATAAAACAGAGCAACTTCCAAATAGATATTTTTGTATTATTAGGAATTGATATGAGTAAGATTTATTAAGATACAAGAATAAGCAAACTAACCAACATTTTAATATACAAATTTAGTTTTCAAGTTTTGTTTTACCACTCATTTATCATTTGTAATGAATGAGTGAGTTAATGTAATGATTTGAAAAATATGGGAGAGGTGTAATAGTTGCAATTGTTTGGAAGATTGAATTTTATTTAGGAAGTTTGAAACTAAATCTAATATATAATGTAATAATAAGAGCAAGTTCAAATTTAACTCTTTAGGGACGGATGTTGAAAATATATGAATTTTAAATCCAGATATGTTAAATTCTTAGTGTTTTAGAATCAAATAAAATAAATAATTTTTCTTATAAGTTGTTCTGAATTTTAAAATAGGATTTAATACTGAAATTCAATTGTATTCAAAATTAGATGTCGTTCTTAAAGGGTTAAACAAGCTTTTTTTTATCTTCAGATAAATTAACTTCCTTCTACTAATTTTAGTTAGGAATTATAATATTTATTAGATAAATATGACAATGCAATGATAATAAATATGATAATAAAATGCTTAAAAAATCCATCATAGTTTATTTTATTAGAAGTTCTTTTACTACTTATATTTTTATCTTAGATTTTTTTTTGTTTAAGAAAAAGATATAAAAAATTATTATTAGTATAGTTGAAAATAATTTTAAGATTCCTGAATTTTATTTTAATAAAATTCATGAAGGTAAAATTTTAAATAAATAAATAAATAAATGTAAATTTTCCTTTATGTCATAAAAAATTTTGTTGAAATTTAGATTTTTTTCCTGAAGATGAAATATTTTAAACTTTACTAAATTTTTTAATTTACCAATGTTACAAATATTTCATAATGGTAAACTTAAACTTATTTACATTAAAAATATTTTTTCAATATAACATTTACAAAACAAGACAGAAAAATATTTTTCCAAAACGTAATTTCAATAAAAGCTTTTTTTTAAGTACTGAGTTCCACAACTGGCAAAAAATGTTTACTACAAAAAAATAAATACATTATTTTTTATTTAAAAAAGTTATAAAGCTTCAGCAATCCGTCGTTGTACAGTACTAATTACTAAGAAGATGAGCCCCAGAATTTCGCAAACGCAAATATGCTGAGTTAGATTTGTACATGTCTTTGGTCAGTTCAATTTCATCTTCGCTCTATTTCGCTTTTATTTATGTAAGTGCAATTTTATTAAACTTCTAGCTACTTTATTTGTGCATGTAAATTTTTTTGCACTCATTTTTAATTTGTAACACAAAAGAGAAATTTTTTTATCAATTGCTAAACTAACTGAAACAAGTTGCTTTATTTCAATATTATTTGCAGTTTTTTCTTTTCCAAATCTTCAATTTTACTTTGTTATTAGTCACATAATTTGAGTTATTTTGATTTTTAATATGTTTTTTGTGTACAGTACGAGAGTACGTTTTTAGAAATGTACTTCTTTTTATATTACAAATTTCATTGTTTAATAATTAACTAATTCTGTTTGTATATTAAGATACATTGGATTTAATGAAATAAATTTAGTGACAGCTTTAGTTCTATTTCTGCAAACAAACGAATTATTTGTATCAAAGTTTTTGTGCTAATTTTGATGAAAAATTTACTTTCTTAAAATAATTTGTGGCTATTTTATTTTGCATGTTAACATTTCGTAAATTCGAAATAATAATTTTACTGTCATTGTTATTATGAAAACTTTTTGATATAGAAGAATCAATTATTTTACAATTAACTGTGATTATTTCACTTTACTTGGTAACTATTTCAGTTTGCACATCAATATTTAAAAAAATAATAATAACTGGAGAAAGGTTCCAATTTTCATTTGCATTTACTTCTTGTGTCACAATATTAAATTACCCATTTTTGATAATTTGATTTATTTTTCTCAATTTTTTTCAAATTAAAAGTTTATTCTTAAGTCACCGAAAAATAAAACTTCATTATAAAGAATCGTAAATTCTTTAAAAATTAAAAATATACTTTGCTTTCTCATGATAAACAAAAATGTATTAATATATACCTAGATAGAAAAATAGTGCTATTCAGCATCATTTGATAGTTTTCCATGTTGTCCATGAAAATAGTATATTTGATTAATAATTGTTTACTCGAACTGTTTAACTACATAGTCTATTATCTAGGCACTTGTGTTGCTATTTTGTTGAGAAATGTATTTTTAATACTTGTTTAATAATCATTTTTATAATAAACATTTTTTGTTAGATCATTTATTAAAACTTTTTCAGCTCGCTTATACATGTGATATTTACAAAATCATTATACTTTAAAAATTAGGTAATACTTTTGTTAGCCAAACATTATGAAATTTCGGAACAGGAAGAGTTTTTGAGAGCAGGTATGACTTTACCGCTGTTACCGATTGATAAATTTAACGAGGGCTTACAAGTTCTCCCAACAATGAGTGATAATTTGAATGAAATTGTCCAAACATATTGAGATTCATGGTTCATTTACGCACAGTTTGGATGCCCAACGCAAGAAAAGTTATTGTTGACAACTTGAGTGTAGATTCATATAATGAACTCTGATTGTTGTATGAACTTCGGTTGAAAATATCCATTTCTAAAGAACTTACTCAATGAAAGTATCTGGGTAAAAATATTTTGTACATGCGAGGATGCACTTTCATAATTGGTTTTACATTAACCTACGTATTCATTTCAGATGAATTCATTAAAATTGTTAATAAGAATGATTCGAGCATTGCACAATCGAAAGTAATAAACACTGGCATTACAGCACTCAATCAGAAATCAAAAACGTTTTAAGTCAACTTACAGCAACTAATGAATCAGTATACTTTGATTTGAGCGATATATAATTAAGTGGATAAAAAATATTGTTTATTCAATTCTTAGCAGTGGTTCGTTTATAGTTAAACTTTAATATATCATTTTTGCTTTTCTTATTATTATATAAAATTGAAATTACTCTAAAAATAATAGTAAACAAATTTTGTTGTATTCGAAAAAAATGTATAATTATAAATTGTTTCAGAATTATCGTCTTAGATTTTATAAAATTTATTAACTTGAACAAATTAAACAGGTTGACAGTTTAAGATTTCTTGAAGAGTTTCGAAAGTAGATTGCAGTTATTCAAAATTCAGTCTTTAGAGATTTCAGGTATACATTATCAAAAAACAAATTTTACATCTCAAACATATAAATCAAATATATTTAAGATATGCATTTTAATCATAATTACATATCAGTAAAAACTAAGAAATACAATATTTGTGCAGACAGTAATGTAATGTTGTAATAACTAATTTACACTGCTTAATGTTTACTGTTCAACAATTTGTTATACATTCTAATGACTTAATACCTATTTTTTTACGTTGAAGAAAAATACAGAAAAAAGACTCTTTTTTACTTTACATTTTCCAATAAAAAATATATTTATTTGTTTGATTTTCCTAAACATTAGTACATTTGAAAATATTACTTCTTTACCGATAAGTTTTCATCACTGATAAAACAGAAATCTGCTAACCTAAAAGTAAAACGTAAACATTCGTGTCACAAAGCTCTTGCAGAGATAAAATGCCTATATTTTAATGTTTTTAATCTAATTAAGTTTGATTTTATAAGGTACGTACATAATTTTGAAATAAATAGCTCTTTTTCGTTAGTTGGATATATTTTTAATGTTGATTTATTTTTATTTCAGAAACAAATAATAACAATTTAAGTACAATGGCACAAAAAAAGTATTCTATACTTTTGCCTACGTATAATGAGGTAGAAAATTTACCAATTATCACATGGCTTCTTGTCAAATATATGGATGAATAGTAAGTAATAAGAAAAATATTATTTTTATTATTTTAAGAATGTTTTTTTATTTCATAAACAATTTTTCATAAGTTACCAAAATAGTTATAAAAAACAAAAAACAATTTGTGTATACAATTTAATTATAAATTAAAATGTAATTTCATTTGTTAATTTTTTTATTTAACTTTCATTCAACTTAAAGTTCAGCCAAACACTAAAAAAATCTGTGTAGGATGACGTTTCCGTTTGACACAGTTTCCTTAATTATTAGTCATTATTAAAAATGACCAACTTGTCCTTTCAACAAATTAACTAAATTAATAATTTATAGTGATGTTCCATATGAAATCATTGTTATTGATGATGGATCTCCAGATGGCACTCTAGATATGGCCAAACAACTCCAACAATTATACGGAGAGGACAAAATTCTTCTGAAATCTCGGGAAAAGAAACTTGGACTCGGCACTGCATATATTCATGGAATCAAACATGCTACGGGAGATTTTATAATTATAATGGACGCTGATTTGTCTCATCATGTAAAAATTTATTCATTTTAAAAAAATTAATTTAAAAACAATTCAACCAGTTATTTCTTGTTCACTTTTAAATATTTATTTAACAAACTGAATTTTAATAATAAATTAAAGAAATAACTTCTGTAATATAAAATATACTACTTAAGTACAAAAAAATTAATAAATAAAATAATTGTTTGCAGCCAAAGTTTATTCCAAGAATGATTGAGGAACAGAAAAAATGCGACTTTGATATTGTAACTGGAACAAGATATGCAGGAGACGGTGGAGTTTATGGTTGGGATTTTAAAAGGAAATTAATCAGTCGTGGTGCAAATTTTGTGACGCAAATTTTATTAAGACCTGGGGTCAGTGACCTCACAGGCAGCTTTAGGTACAAAATGTTGTCTCATTTTTATGCAAACTTTTTTTAAAATTAATTAAAAAAATTTCTTAATTTCAGATTATATAAAAAAGACATTTTGGAGCAACTAATAAAGTCGTGCATTTCCAAAGGCTACGTCTTTCAAATGGAAATGATCATTCGTGCCCGACAATTTAATTACAAAATTGGCGAAGTTCCGATAAGTTTCGTCGACCGAGTTTACGGCGAGTCCAAGCTCGGCGGCTCGGAAATCGTTCAGTTCGTAAAAGGCTTACTTTATTTGTTTGCCACAACGTAACATTTGTGTTAATGAAGCCCACACTTTTGTTAAACAATTTATAATAAAAAGAAAAAAAAACGAGTGAGAGGTTTTGCATTACATTCCCAGTAAATTAATTTCTAGTACGTTGTATAAATAACTCGTTAAGTTCTGCATCAACCTCAGCAATGTGGCATTTATTATTTACGAACATTGTTAATTAACTTAACTTTATTGTTAACAACTGGAAATAAATTGTGAAAACAGCTTTTTCGAGTTAATTTAAATTTAAAAAAAACTTTTTGCATAAGTTTTGTAAGTTTTTTGGAAACAATTATAATTTTATGTGCGACCTTCATTTACACGAATCGCGCATCCTGTTACGTCACTGGCTTATTGATCCATCTGAAAATCACGGTTCACGTGTTTTATTGGCCCCTGAATTCCGCAATCAGTTTTCCAGCTTTGTCCAAAAGTCTTGGACTGCTGCTGACAAGTAATACAAAATTAGCGCAGACAGCACAGCCGTGCCTGAAAAGTATCGACCTCGGCCCAACCCTGAACTGAGGCACAGGTGGTTTTATGTACAGTCCAGAATAATTGTTTCCTTTTTATAAATTAATCGACACGTTGTAAAGTAAACAGCCTTCAAGAAAACAGAAAACTTGTAATAAAATATTTTAAAAAGTTTCGAGGATAATATATATATACATTTTATCGCAAAAACTATTAATCAAACTATAACAAAAATTTAAGTAACAAAATTTTATTGTTAACTTTTGTAAATTTACAAGCATTAGCAAAAAAAAAGTAATACAAAATTATTTTTGAGACATATATAATAATTTTATTATGTAGGGCAAACAAATTTTAGAAACAAACAAATTAATTTTACTGACATGCAAGAGCATTAAAAAAATTATTTCTAAATAATGAAAATAGATTTTTTATTTAAAATTAGTTGCATTAAAAGTTAAATTTTGTAAACTAAAATGTGTTGAATCTAATCAACTTTTTTTTAACTTTATAAATACTAAAAAGACTCATTCATAAAAATGTTCTCATCAATGAAACAGACTTTAAGGATGCGAAATTGAGTCAACATTTTGTACATGCAATATCACATATACCTTGCAAATCGATATCGCTGTAATTGTACACTAAAAAGATCTCTTAATCTACATGTATCTAATTGCACTTATAAAAGTTGCGGTAATTCCATTTTAATCAACCTCTTATAAAACGACAATGTAAACTTAATTTAACGATGTGTAACTTTTCAATAATTTATTATTCAAAATAAATAAAATAATTTTCAAAAAACGACTCTTCACCTAAAATACAAAAACTAAAAAAAAGTTTAAAGTTATTATAAACATCCTACTTTATAAATTTTTCAAAATACCTAAATTTTAAATTAAAAGTTCAAAGTTTGTTGTTACTTTTTATTATAACAATGTTTTAATTATAGTTATACAGAGAATTGAAAAAGTTTACGTATATGCAGGCACGTACTCTCCCCTTCACGTCA
Source organism: Idris sp. 1 HC-2018 (assembly GCA_022817325.1). Classification (NCBI taxonomy): domain Eukaryota; kingdom Metazoa; phylum Arthropoda; class Insecta; order Hymenoptera; family Scelionidae; genus Idris; species Idris sp. 1 HC-2018. The sequence goes on along the minus strand of JABFPM010001224.1, from coordinate 12,584 downwards.
CTCTTTTTGAATCGATAAGCACGATATATCCTTTGAATTTGCAGTCTGAAGTCGCACAGTCAGTCTCGTCGCAAGCTTCGTCGCGCTCGGACGTGCTTTTTGCATTGTGCCGAGCTTTTTTTAAATGGACGCCGCAGTAGCAGACACCCGTTAACGCGATGCCCAGACAGGTCGACTTCAACGTCGTCTACGCCACGAGTAAGTTGCCATTGTTTTTCTTGCACTCAGAAGGTCCGCTCACGCGACGCCCTCGTACTCTGAATTTGATCGACGTTGCGCGAAGGTCTTTTGACAGTTCCACTCGAGGTGTCAAAGTGCAATTTTTAAAAACTGACAGAACTTTTCTTTATATTTATATTTGGAAAATTGAATTTGAACTCAAAATATGTACATTTTGTTTAATAATTACATGTATAAAAATATTGATTTTTGTATCATCTAAACAGTGTCAAGTTTACTTAACAAAATAAAATTTTTAATGTTTTTGGGACTTATTGTTTATAATATGTGAAATCATGATTAATTAATTCTGAAAAATATAAAATTAAATCCAAAAAAAGTTGATGACAAAATTAATTGAAAAAAAAACGAAAAATTTCCAAGTTTTTTTCTATTAATTTCATCACTAGTGTTGAACATGAAAAAAGTTGATTAGAACTAGTAAATAAAAAGAGAAATTAAAATAAAATTTTAATTATTAAAAATTCACGTGACTTTTCATTGATTAAAAACACGTGAGTTTAATTAATGAAAAAATATCAAGTTTCAAAAGAATTTTCTTAAGAAAATCAGAGTGTATCAACTTTCAATTCAAGAGTAAATATTGCCTTTTATGTCGGCGATTGTGGGTCGACGTTATTACGTATTGTAAAAGCTCATTCATGAAACCTCTCGTTATTCGTGTCATTACTGTACCTTTGTCCATAATTTAAATACAATATGTCTGTTGCGTGGTATTAAGCAATCCCATCAATGGTTTTTTTTATTTCTTACATTTCACTTTTCTTATTATTTCCACTTGTTAATTAAGTTTTTTCTTCCAATGTAGGTGAAGAGGAAAGGCACCCAGCTGCGGAGTTAAATGTGCACGGCCCGACAGTGCGCGGTTGGCAAAGTGCTCGAAATTGCTCTTATCCTCAAGAACTCATTTTGAGACTTCAGGGACTAACAAAACTCACCAGAATACAAGTGCTGGCACATCAGTATTTAATTCGTAAGCACAGTTTGATTTGTAATGAATAATAATATCAAATTTACATTTTTCATTCATTTACAACGTATAAAGTAAATATTTTAGTTGAATGAAATAAATGTTTAGGTTGAATTCAATTAAATGTACAAAAAGTTTGAGATTTTAATTTCTTAAAATATTAATACTTGCATAAAATATTATTAGGAAAAATTATTAAATAAAAAATATTTAAATCATAATCTTTTATATTAAGACTTTCTAATTTTATAAGTAAATGTAATAAGAATTTTTTGGAGTTTTCTAAAGTATTATTATTTTTAGCTGAAAAATTGGAAATATGGCGAAGCATGGAAAAAAATGCGACGATTTCATCGGAATTCGATTATTTGGGCTACATTACACTGTCAGATAACGCCCGAACCATGTACAAAAGCAGGGAACTCAAAAGTGTGCCGCTTCCAGTGACGGAGGCCTCGTCACTTATGCTCAAACTTCACAAACCGCACACCAACGCGCACAATGCTCACAATCAGGTCATTAAAACTCGATTCCATTGCACCAGATTTATCAACAATTACAACAATTATTGCCAATAAAAAAATCCATTTCGTAAATTTCAAATGTAAACTTTATATTAAATTGGGTTTTATTAGAATCATATTTATAATTAGGGTCAGAAATTCAAAAATAGTTACGAGTTTGTAAAATTCATACTACTTCATGTAATAACTGCGATAATATCGCAATTTGGGTATCTTTCATTGTAATAAAATTGCCTTGCTTGCTATATCGATCAAACGTTTCTAAAATTGTTCCATATAGTGTAAAATCGGAAACAGTTTATAATAAAATAATTTAAAATCTATTAAAACAAACAAAGTTTAAAATTAATAATTTGCAAGATTAAAAAGCTTTCTTTATTCAAACAGGTTGGTCTTATCGCTGTCAATATTATTGGAGAACCTCAAGGTGAGTGTCAGAATAACATTCCTTACAGTTCCAATTACACTTCCCCTTACGACGACCTGGCTTTTGAAATGTACGTCGATCCAGAAGTGGCGAAAATCATCAGACAAATGGAAATGAAAAAGTTACAAGCCGTCGAAGGTAAAACAAAAAAAACAACAACTGATAATAATCAAATTTAAAAAAAAACTAGATTTTAAATACTTTTCCAGAGGAAAGATTCGAGTATGCTTCAAAACTGAAAGTGGCCATGGAAAATTTGCGAAAAGCCGGCGAAAGATTAGGGAAATACGAATTAGAAAAAAAGTATGCCATAGCTTTAGAAGACTATGACAAAGCAAAAGCCAAAAAGGCACAAGCTCAAGAATATCGACAACAGGTGTACAGAACTTTGGAAGTGGATGATCTTTTAGAAGTAGATGGGGTACAAAATTTACATTTACATTGAATACTTTGAATTATTACTTTTTAATTTAGAATATTTTAAATTTTTTGCAATTATTAATCAGTACCAGTTTAATCAATTAAAATTGTTTTTTTTTAGCCATTAGAAAAGAACGACCAATCGATCGATGAAAATGAGCTAGTTTCAGTTGACATTTGTGGGTCAGCGTCAGCTGCAACTGCAGAGGACATAATGTCACCACCGAGATTGGTAGTGCCACCTAACAGAGAAGGTGCCTTGTCTCCGACTGGACCTGCTGTCCATCAACCAGTGTCACCTTTGCATCAGAAGATTAACAGTCCTGGTTAATAAATAACTAAAACATTTTTCCTTTCAGAATTAAATTTTATTTTTAGTCTTTGTTAAATTTAAAACTTTTAAATATAAAAACTGTATTTAATGTTAATAAATACATTTTCAGAAGTCACTGATAGTCCTCCAAATGGCGTAGCAGAAAAACAAAATTGTAACAAGGGTTCTTTGAGAAGAAAAACAAAATCCGCAGGTCCAACTTTGAGGTCAAGTTACGAAGCTTACGAGGAAAGAACCATTCCAGCTCTAAGACAGTAAGTTTAAAAATAAAAATATCTCTTCTGATAATATAATGAATATACGTTTTACTGCAGCTCTCACACAAACGAGTTCACAAGAGAATGCCACGGCGATATGGTCGAGAGCAAAGTTCCCTCAAGGCTCAATGAAAGAGAAAAGAAGCAGGCGGCTCTTCCAATCACAGTTTTCGGCATGGAAATGGTACGCACAATTATGCTCCGACACAAAACACGCAGCCCAACTCAATCACTGTTTCCTTTTTAGGTAGAAAAATTTTATTCCAAACATTTCACCGACAAAGAAGAGGGACTGCTGATGTTGCAAGAACAGCTACGTAAATTCAATCCTCAGACAACGAAACATTCGGCCAACAAAACCGCCAGGGCGGCCATACTTTTACTGCATCGAGCACTCAGGGACAAAGTATTTAGTGTTTACAGTCTAGCAGCGCAACTTATTAGAATGTTTTTTTCCGAATTTGCGGTGAACAGGTGAATTTCACTAGCAGAAATATTTGTACTAGAAAAGAACATTTTTATTAGAAAAGAATTTTTCAATTCAAAAGAAATTTTTTATTAGAAAACATTTAATGATAATCATCTAGATTTAGTATTTATTTAAATTATAACTAAAAAAAATTATTAGTATTTTTATAATTTATTGTTTAGTTGTTAAAAAAGAAACAGTTTGTAGTATTCATTATAGAATTCATGTAAAAAAAAACTTATCAGGGTATCCGCGACCGAAATATCTCGGAGTGTCGAGAGACTTTTGCCGGAACTTCTGACGAAGTCCGGGGACTCGACCCCAAGGATCCATAACATGGCGGTACACACGATCCTGAGTATGGCCGACTGCCAGTGCATCCGGGACCTACACATCATCCCGGTACACCTGACCCGACCGGTCAGCAGTAGCACTCATCAAAGATTAGCTCTGAGTAGATTAGAGATGGTCGAGCAGCTAATCTTAAATCACGGCATTTCCACCGACAAACAGAGGTGAAATAAAAGTCAGCTGCACGAGCGAATGATTATTTCTTTGAAAATTTGTGCACCGCTTTGAGGAATACCAGACGTTTGCCATGGATGAAACTTGATCATTTAAACTTGCAATAAAGAGAGCTTAATGGGTTCAAGTTGAGCAAAATTTTAGTTTTTATTGAACTGTTTTAGATTGTATACTATATAAATTAAATTTTTATTTCGATTTTTCACTGAAGCTTCTGTCATTTATGAGGGCAAAATGTCATTCCTCAAATTAGCCGAAAAGAACTAGCTTCATTTTCGGCTACTCTGATAAGACATTGCGAATGTTGCAGCGGTTTGACTTGTCGCACCTTATCGGAGCTGGGCTCGTCTGGACTGCACCATCCAGCTGAAGCGGTCAGAAAGGTGTCTGAAAGAATACTCGTCTTGGTTTACAAAGTCAATCCCAGGTTGGTGAGAAAACAGCTGCCACCGGATGACGACATCACCAGGAGAAATTTACTGTATAGACAGTTGTTCCATGAGTTTGATCTAGTTGACTTTCAGGTATAAATAATTATCGTTTTAGAACAAAAAAAAGTAGTTTCATAAAGTACTATTATTACCAAATTTATTTCAAGTCAAAGAAAGATAAGTTGATAATAAACTGATTTTTTATTTAGAGAAAAACAGATTTGGATACTCCACACAAAACAATTACACCCACACGAGCGAAGTCGGTGGAAAACAACATTGTCAATTTAGCGAAATCACCACCTAGAGCAAGCCCTTCTGTGAGTACAGGTAGCTCAACTAGTGTGACTTCGCCATCGGATAATAGTTTGGAACAAAAAGGCAACAAGTTAGTTTGTTAATATTTTGTATAGCATTTTATAATTTATGAATCATTTTTATTACAATTTTCACGTTTATATAAATGTAATTTAATATACAATTGTTGAATTCATTTGAAACACAATTTTATTGAAATTGCACTTTTTCCAGAATGTGCATTTTCTGCTTATCAAAAAATCAAGTTTACTCTGAAGAGGGATTAAATATTCACTACTGGAGAAGTTGTCCGATGTTAACGAAGTGCGACAACTGTAAGCAGGTTGTCGAAATTTCGTATTTAAATATGCATTTGCTAAGTAAGTTAATTGTTTTGAATATAATTATATCAAATATTTTACATTATTTTAATGATTTGTTAATTAAATTTATTACAGACGAATGTGACTTTAGGACCAATTACGTAAAGTGCGACACTTGCAAACAAGCCATTAATGAAAAATTGTTCGATAACCACGTTAAAGAAGATAAATGTGCAAGTAAGAAAGACATTTTTGTTATATTTTCAGTATTCAAAATATAATGAAATATTTTATAAAGAATTAATTTTTTTAGAAACCATTGAAGGACACGAAAGATGTCCTTTGTGTGATGCACTAGTAAACAAAAATCAGTGGAGAGAACATCTGATGATGGGCGACCATCCTTGTCCGAAAAATCCCCGAAACAAACTTTCCAAAACATGTAAGTTTTTTCTAAAAGAAAACAAAATTATATTGAAAATTAAAATTAAATTTTTGCAGGTACGAAGTCAACATCTAACTCGCAAAATCTCGCCGACAAATTGACATCACCAACAAGCCGAGATTTTTAGCATTAGTTTGAAACGAAACCTTGTCGATTGAGACGCAAATTTTTGATATTCATATTATATATTGATTTTATTTATAAAAAAACACGCATTTGTTAACTTCATCGCGCACACTTTTACATGTTTATATTCGCGAGTTGTATAGCAAAACCCGTCCTCTTAACATCCGTCAGTTTAATTATTATTCTAAACGCCGATGCGAATCAGAATATAATTGTTATTTTTTATTAAACTTAACATTAAAACGTTAATAATAAGCAAACTTAACTTTCCATTTCGTTGCGTGTATTTGTATATACACAAATGAAAAATAGTACCGCAATTTGAAACAAAAATAATCGAGTCACATTACGATGATATTCTATCATAAGTCGTGTGATATTTTACAATAAATAATTATTATACGTCCGGTTGTTTGTTGGCTCGATTTTTTTGGTATTCAGCTTTAAAGTACATTTCGCTCAAAAAGTTGTAAAATTTTTCATGTAATTTCTTAATACAAATTTAATAGAAAATTGATATTCTATTCTTGCCTGCTTACTTATTTTTTAATTAGCTTTTTATAACATTGATTGTGTCAATTATTAAGATTCACCTGCGGATTTAACTATTTTTTAATTTTTCTGAAGTTAAAAGTTATGTTATAAAATAAATGATATATTTGTTAACTGAAAATAGTTATTTTATTTATTAAATAGTTGTATGTGCGGAAAATCGATTTAGCCGAACTGACAACTTTGAAAAGATAAGGTAGAAGGTAACAACATAGCACATCCGGGTCAATACACTCTGAGTAGTAAAAGAGTTAAGACTGATATAAGAAATTTAAGTACGCCTAATGTTTACAACAAAAGTAACTGATTTATCATTGAAATATTAATATTTGAATTTGATAAAATAATGTTCTTTTTTATGTACCAACATTTTAAATAAATTTAACCAAACCTGGAGAATATCTAACGAATTTGGAATTCGTTAATATCAGAAAATACATTCCAATTTTCTACTGATATTACCACACCTGGGCTAATGTCTCATCCGTTTATATGAAAAGCCATTAGTTATTTGGATACAAGGAGGACCCCCTACATCGTGCTGGAATCATATAAGTTTTTAGATCATCAGTCCTGTAAAAATCAACCAGCAATTTGCAAAATATTCTTGGGTAAAATATTTCGCAAAAATAAAAATTTTTCTGAATAAGCTTTTCATAAGTTTTATTTTATTATTTGATAGTTGCAGAGTTACAATATTTAGTTTATTGATATTCGATCGGGGACCAGGTATTAGTTTTGTAAAAACAATTACTTCTTTGGCTAAAACAAACCATCAGTTAACTCACAATCTATTGACATGCGTCAAAGAAATTTTGAAAAGAAACCCAAAATTGACCTCTCTGCCAACGTATATTGTTGGAAAATGTTTTATTAGTGATATAGCAATCGAAATGACTCGAATTTGGCACGAAGTAAGATTCTCATAGTTTGATTATATATATTAATTTTATAAATTATTATTAATGTATCCATGTGTTTGGAGAAAGAAAAATTGGAAGAAATTAAAATTAATTTAAGAGGAGTGGTAATTACAGTTCCCAATATTTCTCGTTTTGATTTAATTGGATTTATGGAATTTATTAAGAACAGCACATGATTATTACTATTTTTAAATTTGCATTATATTTTTGATTTATAATTTTATAACAAGTTATAATTACAGTTATAACTAAAAATTAATTATTGTTATTAATTGTTTAGTATATTTGTAATAAATATTCAGAATTTTTAATAGATTACATAATTTTTAGGCATTAATATATATTATAATAACATCGTTATTATAAATAAAAAGTTATATAATAAAAATAATTAAATAAAATAACTTTTACAAATAAAAATGAACATTTTAATAAAATCTTGGAAGAAATAGTGAATTTTAATTCAGAATTTAGTTCATAATTAAATTTGGCAGTTTATATATTTATTTAAATTCCAACGAGAAATATGCCCAATATAAAATATAAATGTTAAGTTAAAAATGTTATGTAAATAAAAAGAATTTTTTTTATAAAAACAATAGGGGCATTTCAATGATGGATGTACTCATCGTAAGTACAATAAAACATAATAGTTTAGATAAACAACCAGTAAAAGAAATTTGTTTTATTTGTACCCAGAACTGGCTAAAAGATATATCAAATAAATCTAAAGAGTTATATATACGATTATTCAAATACGATTAAGGAGACACGCTTCAGAAATGACTGAAATGACCTGCACTTGATTGAATGATAAAAAGTATTTATTTATGTATTGTTAATAAACAATGAAAAAAGATTGATTTTCAAAATGCTATTGGGATCCACATTTTCGTCTGTTTTTTATTCTTTTAAGCTACTCGTAAAGAGAAGTTAAAAACTGATAAAATTTGTGTACTTTTTGTAAGTTTTGTATATAACTTTTGTATAAAAAAAATATTCAAATTCCGCATGACAATTTTTTTCTCCTTTAAATAAAGATTAAAAAAGTAGTAACTCAGATAAAAATTGGGATCCCGGGAACAATTTGAAGTTGCGGAGAAACGTAAACCAAATCACGGATATATTTCAATTTTGAGTTTTAGTAACACGTTAAGAAATTAACAATGCACGAATTTTGAGTTCGATCAAAAATTCCTAATTTGGATCTTATAAAAAAATTTTTAGATTAAAACCCCGCTAAAGCTCTTATAAGTTCCAAGAGAACATTTTAAAGGTAGCCAAAGGGAACTATTCTTAATAATTACCTAATTTTGTTATTCTTTAACTATTTTTATATAATAAATTGGGTATTTTTTGATGTTTTAGGTAAAGTAAATTTTCATTTGCAAAATTTAATGGTTTATTTTATTCTGAATTTTAATTTTTAAGACTTATTTTTTTTCATTTTTCAGGTTTTAACAAAAGTTTATGTGCAGAGTTTGGTTATTTTTTAGGTTTAAGATTTGTTAAAAATCTTATTATTTCCGACAAGGCATTCCAGCGAGGGTGCCTCAGAAAAAGCCTGCCAGGCTCTGGATAAAAAAAGCTCGTGAGATCCCAGCAAGGTTTCATAATACATTTAGAAAGCATATATTATGTGTACAGTTAAATTCAACTCAATTAATATTATTTTTGGTGTCTCGACATATTTAGAAAATTTTTATTCTATTTTAAAAATGTACAAGTTTTGTTATAAGTTACAAAAAATTGTTTTCTAAATATATCGAGACTCCAAAATTAATATTCATTGAGTTAAATTTAGGTGTACAAATAATATATGCCTTCCACATGCATAGGCAAACGAAGAATATTGGATTTAACATCTTCTCTATTTTAATTATTAAAATACAATTAATAAAACACGGTCGATAATGAAATTTAAATTAAAAATTAAAAGTTGTCTTTGATAAATAAATAATATATGGTTATTAGTTTTTATTTAAATTTTTACTTTAAATAAAATACAAAATTCCGATATCCACGGCGTCAATGGAGCGAATATGAATGGCACTATTGTCAATTATAGCCCGGCGTTAAGTGTAAAATCGTGCCAATGTAAATATAGCAATATTAAAGAAGACGATTAATATTACATATTTATTACAGTCCGAGGTGAAGCGGAGGGTTGTTGCAACTTATATGCAATGGTGCCAACTATGATGCTAAAGTCAATTGTTCTAATATGAATGGTGCCTATCTTGATGGTGCCAATATCCATGGTGTCAATCTGAATGCTGTAAAAATATTCAGAAATTATCACGGACTTGGAAAGTGCTGATAATTATAAACAAAAAAAGTATACAAATTTATGATACCATAGGTTCAAATTTTATGTTATATTTATTAATTGTACCTTGCAAAAGTAAAAGTTATTAGGCTTCCTCTTGCAGTCCAAAAATTTTTTACACACAATGATACAATCATAGCAGTATCCTCGACTGATTATTTTCTTTATACAAAACTCATGATGTTGTATTCTATATTGAACATCATTCGTATTTAGATTATATATATTATATATTTATATTTTTTATGTAATACAACAATTTTTTTACAACGATTTGTTCTCTACAAAAAATTATGATACCATAGGAAACAAGGCTTCACAATCTTCTAAAATTGTTACCTATGATTTTAGAAGATCATCGAATGTGAAGAAATTTCAGCATTTCTATTTCATAATAGCATTTCAATTACAAATTCTACCACATGCGTTAAAGATTTAGAAAATTATCATACTCAATTTGTGAGAACGGCAGAGGTTATCTCACTCGAGAGCATGAACATACACTCCTTTCGCCCGTGATGTTTTGCTCACTTGGTGGGAGAAGCCTCTGCCGTCCGCACTAGTCAAGTAATATACTATTTTCGGACCGCGGAGCGTTAAAACTATTATGCAATTTATTATAACTATTTTCGCCTTTTTAGCGATGCTTCAAAAAACATAACCCTTTATCCACTGAGCAACATATCGTTAGTACACTATTTTACAGTCGTGGATTTCTCTCATTTTGTGAATAATGTAATGTTAATAACTACGTCGTCTGATGCACACTTTACCGGAGCTTAACAGACGGAACAGTTTTTCTTTATATTCTATTCACTATGTAATATCAATCGTTCGACTTTTTCGATTATTTTCGCGGCCATCAGTTCTTTCTTTACCTGTAATTTTTTCTTCATTTCTATTATCTCTCTTTTTACTTGTAATTTTGTATTTATTTCTCTTAACATGAAATTCTATAATCTTATAATTTCAAGCAGTTTAAATTTGAAAAAAAATTTATTGTTTTTCAAAATTCAAGTATTATCTACTAGAAAATCAGAAAACGATTTACATTCATTTAATAATATCGTTTGGCAAAAATATCATTAAGCGTTGGGCAATATTTTTTTCCCTCTATTTTATTAATGTTTCTAAATATCAAAGCTTCAATGAAGCGATGATAAACGATTTTAGGAAAAGCCAGGGACTTGTTTATTTGAATTAAGAAATTTTTGGAAGATCTATTAGACAGTTTTGTAATGAAAATAATAGTTTCTAATACAAATCTGAATATTTATATCAGTCGTTTGAGTTTTCATTCAAAATCTACGGAAATACGGTTTTGGATGTTAAAAACCGCTAAGCGCTAAAAAAATAAATATTGAGCAAATTTTCGTTTGGCCTAATTGGACAAGTTTAAATTAAAGTATTACTTAAACGATAGTTCTGATGATTATAACTGTAAGCGAGGGAACTATTAGATACTCAATTGATTTTATACTTATGTTCAATAAGAGAACTGTTCGCCATTGCTAGTTCACTAATGCACCGGTCATGATTTCCCTAACGAAAAATAATTTGATGGTAATTTGATGAAATTTTGATATCATGAACTTTTCATAGAACAGTTTTCTCATTGATAAAAAATTCATTAAAAATGAATTTTTCAATAATTAGACAAATTTGACCCATTCAATGAAAAGTTCATAAAAATCTGTCCAATATAAAAAGTTTATCATATTACCATCAAATTTTTTTCGTTCGGGTTTTCACGTGACTGGAAACTAAATTTTAGCTACACATTTCTGGCCAGTCATATAAAAAATTTTAAACTTAGTTTCTAGTCAGATACAGGACAGTTTTTGGCCAGAAATTTCGCTAGTTTCAGTCTAGTTTGACTGGCTAGCAACTAGAGGTACAGTGTGTGACGATGCTAGACAGTAACTGAATAGCTTTTCTTTCCAAAACCAGGCTAGAATCCAGTAAACTCTGGACGGTTTCAAGGATAAATCTAGGCTAAAATTCTACTTGGGCTGGATGAACTGCACAGTATCATGATGTAATAAAATATATGTGCGTGCAATAAAATCTAATTATACATTAAAAACTACTTTAATAATTGAAAGATCGTTTCAAATTATTACATCTTTGACATTAGAACAAAAAATCTGTCAAAGACATAAAATTTAACTATATTTTACAATTAAATATTAATTTAAAGTTACGGGCATGTAATTTATCACTGTTCGACTTTATATTATTAACATTTTAAAGTAATAATAAATAATAAATTTCATAAAATTAAGATATGCTAAAGCTTTTTTTTAAAAAATTTGGCAAGTTGAAAATTAAAAGTTCTAGAGAATTAATTGTTCTTATAAACTAATAATAAATAAATAAATAATAAAAAAAAATTATACAAAATGTAACATTTTTTTAAAAATTTTAATTTCATTTATATTTTAATTAAATATATAAATATTGTGAAATTATTATAAATTTTCAATTAACATTTTTCTTGAAAAATTTTCATTTGTTAATAATATTTTTAATAACTATTTATTGAAAAAGTAAGAAAAGAAAATAAAATTTCGCGCTGAAATGTCTAAAGTTTTTTTTGTCATTAATAATTTAGCTGTTATAGAAATAAAAACTTTTGAAATGTTGGCAACTCTGAAAGCGTCTGGCTCTTCACTATTGGCTTCTCTGTCACGAAGAAACAAAGTGCGTTTCGTCAACCACGGCAGCCATTATAGCTTCGAGCTGGAAAGCTGTTTCTGGTTTTGTGTTAAAAGACGCTTCGCTTGAATCAATAATCCCGATTATTTGACAAACAAAATTGTCATCTACTGACATTGTTTTTCAAAACGCATTGCTTTTAACAACACTCGATAACTTTTCACAATATTTTTAGAGGTAAGTTTTTCACCGACAATCTTTTGATTGCTGAAAATATTTTGCCACTGTTTGTAATTCGTAAACAATACAAACCCAATACCTTTTTCATTTTTGA
>JABFPM010001223.1:0-21591 GCA_022817325.1 Idris sp. 1 HC-2018 | reverse complement strand
CCCCCCCCCCCCCCCAAACCGAGAAAAAAGAATCCAAAATTATTTTCTTCGCTTAAAAATAAAAATAAAAAAACAATCATTTTTTGATTGTTTATAAATAGTTTCGTTTTTTAAATATTTTGAAATATAAATTTTAAAAATTATTATATTATAGTTTCACCATAATTTTTATATTTTTTACCTCTGCGAACGGATGAATGAAGATGTTTATACTTAGCGGATCAATAGAGGCAAGAATGTCGAATGTTTACATTTTGTTTACATCTTAATTCGTGTTTGCTTTTTAATTTTATAAACTATTCTATTCAGAACCTTCAGTCTTAGCCAAGCAAGCAATGTGAGTGGAAATCAAGTTAAAAACTTAAAATGTTATATTAGCGTACATATTTAATTTAACATTAATTTAATTTAACAAAGATGTTAGTGTATTAAATAATAATAAAATTAGTGATTTTTTTTATTAAATTGGCTACAATCTACAATTTTGTCACATTCAAAATGGTATGTACCTATTATTTAGGATTTTTTGACAAAAACTCGACCGAAATTCAAAGCTTAACATTGCATATGATTTATTTTTTATTTCAAACAGAATTTTTCTAAAATATTATTCATTGTATATATTTAATTTTTGTATTAAATTTTCTAAATATATTTTAAATTAATTTTCTTTGTTTCTTTACTAATTTATCAAGTTTTAAAAACATTATTAAAAAATTTATTAAGGCAAAATACTGAAAATACTGTTTCTTTATTCGTGCAGGACCTTGTTTCGAAGGCACAAAACAAACAAAAACGTTCTTCTTCATTCAGAACGATTGATTCATTTTTCACTAAAAAATCTAAATTGGATAATGAAGGAACTGATTCTTCTACACTCTCTCAACCATCACCTTTAAATGAATGTGATATTTCGCCGATTTTAAGTAATTCCAGTGCCAAGGATGCAGAGAGTTCACCATGTGTTTCTTTTGCTGACATGAAAAATGAATCACAGCCTAAAGCTCAATATTCTTCAGATATCGGGTTGTATATAAATCAAGATTATTTGGATGATTTTCAAAAAGCTTCGTTACTTGAACGACACTGGTCACCTCCTTCAGAATATAATTTTCCCTATTGTATTGTTAAAAAAAAAGGAAAACAAACGAAAAAATATGCACAAAAATCCCATTTGATGAAATTTCACTGGCTTGTTTTATCTCATAAGGGTCAAGGACTTTATTGTATATATTGTGCCTTATTTGCTAAAGGGTTAGGGGGTGGTTTTCAATCAAACACTTCTCTCAAAAGACTGGTTAAAGAACCATTAAAGGATTTTGATGATTTACTCGGAAAGAACGGCAAACTTGCGGTTCATGAACAGAATAGATACCATCAAATGGCTGTTGAAGTAGGGAAACATTTTTTATTGACGTATCATCAACCTGGACTTGAAATAATCAATCAGTTGGACACACATCGGCAGACTCAAATTAAAGAAAATCGGGAGCGATTAAAACCTATTGTGAGGACGATCATCTTTTGCGGCCGTCAAAATATACCTTTGCGAGGGCACAGGGATGACGGAAATCTCTTTCATTCTAATGTCAACAAACCTACCAAAAAAGATCATGAAAATAATAGTTCTGTGATAAATGATGGAAATTTTAGAGCTCTTCTGCGGTTTAGAATTGAAGCAGGTGATTCAAATTTACAACATCACTTAGAAACCGCTCCAAGTAATGCTACGTATATCAGCAAAACAGTTCAAAACCAACTAATTGATGTATGCAAACTAGAAATTCAAGAATCTATTCTAATTCGAGTAAAAACAGCAGGAATTTTTTCGATTATTTTTGACGAAACAACTGATTTAGGTCGGATTGAGCAGTTAAGTTTATCTTTTCGATATTTTTACAATAAGGAACTCAGAGAAGATTTTATTACATTTTGTAATGCATACAAAATGATTCAAGCCGAAGATGAAGCTGAGGAACCTCGATTAACAGGCGTCGCACTAGCTAATATTGTTTTAGACATTTGCAAAAATTTTGATGTAGACATTATTAATTGCGTTGGAATTGGTACCGATAGTTGCGCTGTTATGGCTTCTGAAGCGAAAGGAGCAGTTCAAGAAATAATGAAAACAGCTATTTTTGCAAAACGTTGCCCGTGCAACAATCATATTTTGAATAATTCATTAGCAAAATCGTCTAAAGTCCCGGTGATCCGCAACACATCTGATACAATGAGAAAAGTTGTTGCATTTTTCAATGCTTCTGGAAAAAGATACCTTACATCTTGTAATGCATTAGATGGGTCAGCGCTCCAAGGAATTTGTGAGACACGTTGGGCGGAAAGACACGATGGACATTTGCAGTTTCAAGGAGACTCTTTATCCAAAATATGCAAGGCTTTAGAAAAAATTTCAACTTGGAAGGATGCTAAAACAGCAGCAGATGCTCAAACTTTACTATATGCTTTATGTAACTCAGAGTTCATCATTTCGACAATTTGTCTTTGTGATGTCTTAGGTAAATTTTAGTTTCCTTTGATGTTAAGATACTTTTTTCTGTTTCATATTTCAGGAACAACAGTTCCACTCAGCCGTTTTCTTCAGACTCCGTCTTTGGATTTAAAAAAGGCAACAAGCGCTCTAAATGATTCTATCTCTATTCTTGAAAATAAAAGAAAAATGGCTGACACTGTTTTCAGCAACTATTTTCCGAAGCCAAAGATGTTGCTGAACAATTAAACGTAGAACTTAAACCCAAACGCTTAGTTTCTCAACAAAAACATAGAAATAACCAACCAAACCAGTCTCCAGAAGAATATTTTCGAAGAGCTATTTATATTCCTCTATTAGATAATATTTTAATAGATCTAAAAGACAGGCTTTCCCCAAATGTAATGGACCTTTTCAATTTACGAGTGTTTTTGCCTCGTACAAGGATCACAAAAGAAGATCTTCTTGCCGTGCGACAAGTTGCAGAATTTTATAAAGATTTACTTAAAGTTTCTGTTAAAGTGGTCGAATCAGAATTTAATCTTTGGGTGGTAAAATGGCAGCGTGTAACAGAAGCCGGACTTGAATTGCCTGACGATCTTTTTCAAATTATTGATGCATGTGATATTGATTTGTATCCATCTATCAATAAGTTGTTAAGGATTTTGATTACCTTACCAGTTAGTGCAGCAACAGCAGAGCGTTCGTTTTCTACTCTTCGACGTCTCAAGACTTGGCTAAGATCAATCATGAAAGAAGAAAGACTGAATGGTCTCGCACTATTAAATATTCACCGCGAGATTGATGTAGATATTGAACAAATCATTGACAGATTTGCTAAAATGTCTAAAAAGCGCATTACATTTGTCATCTGAATATTTTAAAAGAAATGTTGATTAATTAATAATTTATTATGTATTGTTTATTATGAAATAATAAAAAAAAACTGAAAACACTGCTCCTAAATTCCACTTTTTTTCCACAAACAAAAAAAACATTAGCAGTTTTTAGATAATTTTTAATATATCAAATAATAAACACGATTAAAATTAAAAAAAATTTAGGGGGATGGGGGTTCAGAAGTCTATGACCCCCTCCAAGGAAAATTTCTGGATCCGCCCCTGTGGTACACGGTTGGTGTAGTTTTTCTTTTTACTCCAAAATGTATTGGATTAAAAATGGTGCGAGTTTGGCGTAAAAATTTTTTTAAATCAGTCTGGATAGCCCTCGAATCATTAATGTCAATACCTGTGAGAAAGATCTTGAGATCATCCGCATAAAAAAAGACTCTGCAAAACTTAAAAATGCTAGGAAGATCATTTATAAAGAAATTGAATAACAACGGTCTCTTATGCGACTTTTGAGGGACACCAGATGTAGCAATGTAACTTGATGAAAAATAGTTTTCAACAAACAAAAGATGCAAGGGTTTTAGCAACAAGAGCCGGTATTGAAATTTCTCCTGATGGTTGTAGTATAACTGAAATTATATAATTTCAGCGATACTTGGCTAATGAAGGAATAGCAATACTTGTTTACGATTTTGATGATTTTGGTAAAAGCAGGAAGCCATTTTTCGATGGTATAGAAATGGTTACAAATACGATAGGAGGTGTCGCTTTTTCCATTCATATTTTACGTGTGGATCATCATTTCAGACCAATTTATAGCATAACTGGTGCTTTATGCGGTGAATATTGTAAATTATTTTAAAAGCGTCAGATCTTTGAACGTCCATAGATGCGTCGAGAAATGTTATTTTTGCTATGCGCCCTAAAATAATTGCTGCAACAACAAAAATGAGAAATTAATTTGTCAAGATTGTGGAAAATTTGTTTCAAGTGAGCAATTTTTAAAAAATCATAAATTAGAAGCTACATTTCAATTGTCTATTTTATTAACCAAATTGGTGGTCACTTTGAACAGCAAATAAATACTCCAGGTAGAATAAAAAAAATATATATTGGAGTACCATATCAAAGAGGTCACGGAATTGTTAATTTTCTTGGTGGTCTATTTAGACGGGTCTTACCGCTAGTGAAAAAAGGTTTTGAAGCATTAAGTAGAGAGGCATTATGAACTGGTGCTAATATAGCAAATGACGTAGCTTTAAATGATATATCAATAAAAGAGGCATTCAAATCACGATTTAAAGAGAGTGGAGAAAAATTTTTAAAAAAACAGAGGAAAAACGTATACTCGTATGAGTGGATCGGGATATAATTACTATAAAATTGTAAAAATGTATCAGTTTGGTTTAACACCTGATGAGAGTAGCATCTACTCAGTGAAGAAATCGAAAAAGAAAAAGAAGGCAAGTAAGAAAATGTCTACGAAAAATAAAATAAAACCTAAAAACAAAAACGTAGTGTAAGAGATATATTTGATAAAAAATGGCTTTTTTACATGCACACTCGTGTAAGTGTATTAAATCAGAACTTGAGCTGTTTAATCTTCCACCAACTCAAAAAAAAATTGAAAATTCTCAATGGATTTATTATATACCATTTTCATCTTTAACTGATTTAGCACCTATTGAATTTAGGGTTCCTGGCCATGGAGATGAATATTTTGATTTATTACATACAATGTTAAGTTTACGTGTTAAAATCGTTAAAAATACTACAGCTGATGTTGATGATGTAAATCCCGGGATTGTTAATAACTTATTACACTCATTATTCAATCAGTTTGATGTCTTTTTCAATCAAAAACTTGTTTCAACAGCAAATAATGCATATCCTTTCAGAGATTATATTGAAACACTTCTAAATTATGGTAAAGTTGCTAAAGCTTTTCATTTAACGAGTGTGTTGTGGTTTAAAGATACAGCTAAACATATGGATGGTATCGATAAAGCTAACACGGGTTTAGTGGAAAGACGAAAGTATCTTTCATTAACAAAACCAGTTGATTTGATTGGACTCATACACAGTGATGTTTTTAATCAAGAATAATTTCTATTAAACGGTGTGGAAATGTGTATACGTTTAGTAAGATCAAGAGAGAATTTTTGTTTTATGGAAGCCAATGGAGACAAGTTTAAATTACGAATAACTGAGGCTAACTGATTGGTACGACGTGTTAAAATAAATCCTGGTGTTTTATTAGCTCATGCTAAAGCTTTAGCAAAAACAAATGCTAAATATTCACTTACACGTGTGAAAGTGAAAACAAAGACTATTCACAGTGGTGTTCATAGTGAAACGCTTGACAATGTTATATTTGGACAATTACCAAAAAGGATAATTATTGGATTCGTTAATAATAAAGGTTATAACGGTGATTATTCTTTAAATCCATTTAACTTTTATTATTATAATATTAATTTCTTTTCTTTGTACGTTGATGGTATTCAATATCCATCCAGACTATTTGCTTTTGATCTCACGCCTGGTTTATCTTCTAATACACTGACACACTGAAACTTAATTCGTCATGGTAGTGCACGTCTCGAAGAAAAATTCTCAGAAGCCTTACTAAACTCTGTAAATGCTATTATTTATTCAGAATTCGACAATGTTTTAGAAATTGATTCATTTTGGCAAATAAAAATAGATTTTAGTAACTATTGAAAAATTAGTTGTGTTTCTACACTCGCAGTGCAAAGACGTCTTTTTTATCATGGGTGTCACTATTGACATACAAGATTTCATAAACGATTCTGGAGTTTTCTTACCGAAAGAAGTAGCTATTTTATCATTAGATAGGCGACTTTAGGGCCATTGGATTGTTCAACCGCCTTATAATTTTACGACCTTCCAAATGAAATTAAAATAAGAAACAACTGGTTGACGAAACATCATCACGGAATAGAATGGTATGAAGGTGAAACAACTTTAAAAACACTTCAACAATATTTGCGTTCAGTACTTAAAGACGCGGAAAATATTTATACACGTGGCAAAGACAATGCCAGGTACTTGCAATTGAAAAGAGAAATAAAATCATACATTTGTGCTCTGAACAATGTTCATAAACGGAGATCGTGGCTTCTTTCACCTGATATGACATTGCCCGATTTTTTTTTGGGATATCTAAAAGATAAGGTTTATCAACAAGTACCAACTACCAAACAAAACATGATAGAACGTATTACAAACGCTTGCGCTGAAATTAGCCCTGATATTCTTTTGTCTTGTGTGCAATCATTTGAAAAAAGGATAAACAAGTGCATTGAAGTTAAAGGTCACAATTTTGAACATCTTTAGATATTCTAAACATCAAAGGTGAGGAGTAACTTAATACCAGCACCCTGATTTTGATTTTTGTCGATTACAGCGCCATCTGTGGCCGAAATCGCTTTAATCATATGTTAAATTGGAGTATATTTTTCTGGGGAACCCGAATCTGCAATAAAAAAGTGGGGGCTCCTATTTAAGTTTTATAACCCCAAGTAATGCAATAAGCGGTTCTTGCGTAGCAGATATGTATCAATGACAAGGGTTTGGGTTTTTAGTGTTTAAGTCCCAAACTGTCAAGAGCTACGCGCACTCTTGGCATGGCGTTTTTCTAAGATCCTTACAAAAAAATTAAATAAATTCTAACCTACAAATTTACGTTGATTCAACATGAATTTATAGATTTACATTTAACGCTCACTACATTGACAAACTTGGGACCGGAAATTTCACTACACGGAAAAAAATCTTGGATGTCCTGTTCGTCCGAGCAGTCGTGTCGTACCCCCATATCAAAAGCGAATTGCACACCCAAAATTTTGAACATGCAGCGCGCCCCAAATGGGCGAGCCGTGCACACAAAGGTTGGGTCGTGCAGCTTTCTTACAATTGGCGCTGCGGTGCTCCCGACATTTTTTCCGTGTTCATTGACAGTAACACGGCGCAACATTTTCTGCACTGCTGTTGCTCTAATTGGCTGTCATCATTTTAATCTGTTAACTTTCGTTGTTTTTGTTTATGTTAATTTTAAAGTGTGATATTATGTTTGTTATTTAATTTTAACTAATAAATATGGCTACGATGAGTGAAAAAGCTGTCAAAAACAGTAAGTAAAATGACTAATGACAATTTATTTAAAACAAGTTTAACCAATTTATTATTTAATATGTATTGTTGTTATTTGCTGTCAAGTTAAAAATAAAATTTTTACTAAACTTTTTTTTATATTAAATGAAAAATCATACCTATGTATTTCGAATAGATTCAAATTAGCGATTTTGAATAAAAAGGTTATGGCGAAAAAAATATATAAAAATAATGGTGATTGATTTACGCTTTATGTTGCTGTTCCGGAAGTCTGTCAATGTTGTGAAATAAAATCTGTCAATTTCATGAGCGTGTCAATGTAGTGAGCGTCAAGTGTACTTTGTACTTATTCATTTAGGGAGGCTGTAAATTCACATTTTGTGCATGAGACTTTACATTTTACATTCGCAGACTAAAGTATGACAAGCTGTAGACTATGATTTCATTCACAAATCAGAAAATTAACTAACTATTAAAACAATAATAAAAACAAATAAAAAATCAATACAATTTCAAATTAATATAAAGAACAACAATAATGAATTTAAATAAATTTAATATACCTATAATTACCGATCTAGTGTGGTATAACGGTAACGCTTTCAACTAGTAATCGGGAGGTAGCGAGTCCGATTCTCGCTGCCGGTCACTTTGTTTTTGTGGTTTCCCTGGGCGAAAAGCAAATGTGGTTATCAATTGTAAAATAAGACATGACCGACTGTCAATGTAAATTACTAAAATAACAAATGTTTTTGAACTGTAATGTAAAGTTCATAAAACTTATATAATACTTTTTGTATAACAAAGTATTAGAAACAAAACATATAATTTTGAAAATGTCTATTCCTATAAAACTTTGAAATTAATAAAATAATGTTTAGGTTTTATTCATGGACTTTTTTTAATCTAAAAAAATCGGGTACTTGACGGCTTTGATTGAAAATTTAAAGTGATTCGTGTAAGGGGAGAATAGGAGGAGTTAGCTACGTAGAATGTTTGCGTTTTTTTATACTTTAAACAAAATAGCGCTATTTATTAAATAAAAAAAGTAAAAAAAAATTGAGTGTCTTTAATTTGTTTATAATAATGTAATTGATAAATAATTAAGATATTATAGGTAGCTAACTCCTCCTATCCTTTCCCTACCCAAACTACTTTGAATTTTCATTAAAAAAACGCGAAAAAACACTTAATGTAAAAAGCAATTTTTTGTTCTAAATTAATTTTGTTCATGGCTAAACTTTTCAATTTTAATTGAAAGGATATTACGAGCATTGACAGAAGAATTCATTTTAATGTAATGTGAAGTTGAAATATTATGAAATATATAAAATAATTTTTTAGCATTTTGTTTTAACATAATTTTTTACTCGGCCAAATTTTTCAATTTTATTAAAATGATATCACGAGCATTGAAAGAAGAAAATTTTTAATGTAAATAAAAATACAAAATAATAATAGCATTGAAAAATAAATACTTGTAAAGTGAAATATAGTTTTTGTTTCAACATAATTTTGTGCTAAGGTTTTTAATTTTATATCATGAGCTTGGTAAGACAAATAATTTCACTGTAACATTTATTTTGTTTATTATTTTTATAAATGATTTTAGGGTAGCTCGAAGGGGGTGTTATCCCAAAGAGAAGATCGAGATTCCAAATTTGAGGTACTTTTTCCGATTGGACCTATCCTTAATCGATTTTTAGGTTTTAGTTATCCTTTTGTACCTAAATATTTAAAACTATTCGGACTTTTGCAATATCTTAACAACGTCTGAAAAAGTATATTTTGGTATAAATTATAAGAAAAATAGGTATAATATAATGCAATAACAACTTTTAATTTTGAATGTATGTAATTTTATAAAAAAATATTGAAAAAATAGTTATTAACATAAGAAATTAAATAATAAAATAGTTTTTAAGATATATTTTATGAATAATATGTTAATTTATCTTTTAAAATACATTTGAATCATATATAATTTAAGATAAAAACTATCTAATATCAATATAATGGTTGTTCTCATTTTTTTTAAATTGAAATAAATTTAATTTCATTATAATCGAAGTCAAAATCATATTATTGTTATCTCGCAAAAAGCCGAAAAGGAAAACAAATTTTAACAGATAAATGTTTTTTATTAACATTCTAAAACTGTTTAACATTAAAAAAGTATAATTACAAATGGAATAAGTTACCTGGGCGTTTGCCAGTTAAATAAATAAATAAATAAGTTATCATGAGACAAGTTTTTGATAGGATGAATTGTTATGGGATGAGTTGTATAGGATAAAGATGTCGAACACCTAACAGAAATAAGCATAACGACCTGAACGGGGTAGCATAACTTTTAGATGACGATCTTAGTCTCATGAAACAATTGGCGACCTTTGAAATAGATTTTCCAGCTAACTATTTATTTTAGTGGGTGTTTTATCTACTCGGGACACTGTTTTAATTAAAATGCGTTTCTTCAGAAAAATCACTGCAAAATGAAGTGTCTCAAAAGATGTCTCAAATTTCAAAAGTGTCTCACTTTTAATTGTCTCACTGCATAAAGTGTCTCAATTGAAATGTCTCACCTCGAGACACTTTAGTGTTATATTTTTCACTGAGATACATTTTGTGTCTTAGTAGTCAGGAGTCTCAATTTGAGTCACTTTTGAAGAATTGAGACACTTAAACGTCTCATGATAAATCTAAACAATAATTCATTTTTGTATAATATATAATTGATATGTTCTGTATTAAATACATAAATATATTTTTCGGGAAAAATTTTTTATTCAATCATAAATTTGAATAATTTAATTTTGACAATTTTACATGAATAAATAATAAATAATTTTATAAATTTTTAAATAATATTTAATTTCTTCAATTAAATTTCCTTACTAAAAAGTTACTTGAAAAATTGTAGGAATTATTTATACATTTTATATTTCTTATTCTTTATAAACAGCTTTTTTAAAAAATAAGAAAAACGAAAAAAATAATATGAAATGTTTTTATTTTATCATTTGTACATTTTTATCGATGTACAAGCACAAAAATTATTTATTATTTTTTTTATCTATTGATATTTTACATACCAGGTTAACTTGAAAATAATCGTTTAGTTTAAATTTAAATTTTATTTTTCTGGTCAGTTAATTTGCACAAATTCTAATTACAAAATTAAATTATTTCACAAAACAGCATTAAAATGGTTATTAAAGCATCAATAATCGTTGTAAACGAACAATTTGAGCCTGAAAAATTATCCATCTTTCGTCACCACGTATACAAAAGAAATGTCTTAGGTTAGGTTGTTTATGTTTTAGCTTTCGAACTTACGATAACTTTCTTGCGTGAGACACCAAAGGTGTCTCAACGAAAATGTCTCAAAATGAGACACCTAAGTTTGCAGTGATCTCTCGAGAAAAAAAAGCTGCAACTTTTTGGAGCAATCAAATGGGTGTGCTTTTGTTAATTGTTTTTTCAAAACTTATGCACAAAAAGTAGTGCTTTAAGTTTGTGCTTTCCGGGTGTAAAGTACTACTTAATCTATTCAGAACTTAAAACACAATGCTTTACTCCAGAATTAAGTGTTTTCTGTACGTTGAGTAGAAACAGATTACGCCAAGCGTATATTACTAAAAAGTAATTTATTCATAACTCAAAATTTAAAATTGAAATTTTCTAAAAATATAAAAAGTCGACTTTGCTTGATATTCGATCTAAGACTTCAGTTGTTAATATTATCTATAATTATTTAAATTAACCAATTAACGCCAAAGATATCTTATTTTTAGCACGTTTCCAAACTTAAGGTGATGCCGAAAGAAAATTCTCTGTCTCTCTCTTATTTTTAGTGATATTTAAAATTATTTTATTGTTTTAATTAATTTTTAAAAAAACAGCAATGTACCGGTGTTGACTATAGATGAGAGAATTTTATAAAATAAAAAACAACAAAAAATATAAAACATTACGAAAGTAGTTTCAAAAGTATTAATAAAACGAACATAAAAATATATCAGCAATGTAATTCGATAGATTAAAATGTGTTTTTTCAGCTTCAGATAAAAAAATATTATTTTGTTCCAAAACAAATTCAATATGACGGCTTTAAAGTAAAAAAATGACAATAGTATATTATGCAACAAGGGACGAAAATGGGACGTTTCCATTCTAAGGAGACGTCCATTTTGTCTCTAGTTACATACGATATGTTCCGCAACAAGTGAGACTAAAATAGTGGTTTTCATCCCGCATGAATTAGGATGAAAAATACCACTTTTTTGAGACGAAAACAGTTATTTCCTTGTCAAAGCCATTAGAGTAAACTGAAAAAACCGAACATTTAACAAACCGATTTGTGAATTTTATCCAACATTTTGAAATAAATAAGATATTTTTGGCTATATCGATCAATCTTTTTAAAGAAATTTTCAAGTTTACGTTCCATGTACACTGCTAGTTGAATAATAAATATAACTTTCATTATTTTTCCTTGTGGAAACTACATTTGAAAACAAATCAAAATTTTTACTTTTTTCTACATTGAATTTGCTTTGGACAAAAATAAATGTTTGTATCGGAATCTGAAAAAGCACATTTTAATCTCTCGGAATATGTTATTGATATATTTTTTCTGTTAGTTTTATTACTAAAAATTATGTTTGAAAAAGTACTATAAAATATGCGATCTTCGGTGTAAATGGGTTAATATTGTTTATACTTTTTGTATTTAAATAGCAATATTAAAATATAAAATAAACTAGTTAAATACCTTGAGAATTATGATTAGAATGATTCATGTTACATTGAATCTTAAGATTCGCTGTATTGTCAGTGCTTTGATGAATTGACCAAGAATTCGGTCTTGGTGTTACATTATGATTGCGAGATCTCAGAAATCTTTGGTTATTGCGATATGTTAAATTTGACTCAACCGGGCATGATCTGCATGAACGATTAGCTCGATTGCGAAAATTTCTGCAACATCTAATGGATCTTTTCAATTCTGACCGAACTTCTGCATTCATAAAACAGTATAAAACTGCTACAAAAAATCCCTGAAAAATAATTAAATTAATTAAATAATTTTTACGAAAATAAGCTTCATTTTTATAAATCCATAATTTAGTATGTATTAGGTCGATGTAAAATTTATTTGAATAAAATAAAATATTTGAAGGTGAAGGTCAAAATATTATATGATATTGTAAAAAAATCTTTAGCTAAATTAAAAGACATTTGGATGACATTTAAATTCAGTGTAAACTTGTTGAATTGTATTTTGCTAAATTAAACAATAAAGTTGAATTTTAAACGCTTTGTGTTAAATTCCACTATTAGCTGTTGGTAATCTACAAAATATGTAACTGGTTGACCGTGTATTGTTAACTAAAATCTAAAAATAAGTGTTTTCAAATTTTCTCGAAAAAGAGATAAATAACGTTCGATAATAAAAGCCAACAGTATAACTTAATATCTTCGACAATTTTCTAAAAACTCTATTTGTTTTTAAAAAATTAAAAACGGTTCAACGTGAATCTTTTGAAAGTTAAAAATTGTACTAGTTTTTGAATTTTAATACAGAAAATCAAAGTTTCAATTAAAAAGTAAAGTTTTATTAGATTAAAGTGAAATTAATTTTTCTTGTCATATAAAAATCCTTATTAATTTTTGTTTATTTTATTTTATTTTACTTTTTTTACAATTAATCAATAACTAACATCTTGTAACTGAAAACATTTTTATTTTCAATTTTTATTTACTTATTATTAAAATTATTATTTATTTTTAACGAAACTCAGATTAATAATGTTAAATTAATGTAAATTATAGAGTTTGTTTCATAGCTCTGTAACAAAGAAAGTTTAAAATTATAACAAACATCGAACTGTTACAGTTGCACTCTAAATAGTGAATTTTAAACCCAAAGTTCAATTTTATATTACTCGTACGGTAAATTTTACTATTGAAAGAGAATTTTCACCTACATTATTGATAATTATTACTTTTATATCTTATGTTCAATAAAATCCTTAATTCAATTAAATTTGATTTTTTTTATTCAAATTTAAAAACTCATAATTTTTTCAAATTCAGCATTTATTTTAAATAATTTGTTTTCCTTTTATGTGAACAAAATATTTGAAAATTAAATAGAACCTTGTAATTAAGCTCAAAAAATGTATTTTTTAATATTCTACAATACTTTTACTGGCGTCCTCAAATATTTATGATACCCACATTTTGGGTCATCTTAATTATAAATCAGGGAGTTCCGTCATGAATTTATTTTTATCGAGATAGTGAAAAATAAGTGGCAAAATTTGTATTTGGGATCGACAATCAAAAACTTCGAAAAAAGTTGAAAATTTTAACTCGAATAATTAATTTTACAGTGAACTCTAACATGATATTTTTTCTGTATGGGTCATTTCACTAAAAAGAGCCAAGTTTTTTTACACTATGTCAATTAAAAACAAATAATAACAAACTATGTATGTTCAAAATGTTTAATCTATTTATATTTATTTTAAACAAATTAATTAGATAAAATTTAAATTTAAAACTTTTGTACTGTATTAATATTTTTGTTAATTATATTGTTTGCTTTTACACTTTTACCTGAAAAGATGCGAAAAGTTGGTCACAAAATAGCCAAACTATTTCTACAGTTTCATTAACTCCTATGCTGTAAGACATGCCGAGGAAAACCATGTAATGTACTCCAAAAAGAGGCACTAACACTAAAGTACTACGAGCCCATCTTCTGCAAAATGAAAATTCATTCAATTATTTTTTTCTGTACTATTATTAGTATTTGTTAAATGAAAAAAAAGTTATTAGTAATTTTTGTTAATTACTTATTATACAACATTTATAAAAACAAAAATTTTGTATTAAAAAAAATATTGATTTCTTAAATATTTAAACTACAAAAACTAGTTTTATTTTATTTTACTTGTAAGTTTGGGTTTCTTCTGAAACTGGTGACTTGAGTTTCATCAGTAAAATTCTCACGATGTTGACGAATAAAACAAAATTAATCTGAAACAAACAAAACACTTATAATGTAATAATCTTGAAACGTAAGAAAAATTTTGCACATTAAAAATGAATGATCAAGTTATCGAAAGAAATCTATTTTAAAAGTTCAAAACAAGTCGCAATAAAACGTTTTTTTTTAAAGAAATGTAAATGACAGTGTTAAAAATTATATTTGATGCATAAAATTTCATGCATTCTGTTTCCTTGTACTAACAAGTATAGAGAGCATCGTAGGAACTCGAATAATCAAAAAAAGGAAGGAATTGTTGTGAGTCGTCCAACAATATGTATCTTCGTAAATTATTCGAAGTATCACCCAAGGCAGTACAAAAATTGCTGGTAATCCTGAAACAAATTATTCAGTAATTAATAATAAACTGGCAAACTAATTTAAATTATTCTATCATTAATAAATTAAATAATATAAACTAATAATGAGTAAGATATACGAGAGAACATTAAATTGCAATCAATTATTACTCGTAGAAATTTTGCTTTGAAGGTATACGGAATTTTGTAGATGCATGAAATTTCATAGTTAATTAATTAAGATATTGGTAAGAGAGTGAATATTTCAAGATTTCTATATAAGCTTATAGTAAATATAATTTGAATATAAACTATAAAGGACAATAAAATTCAATAAAGATATTAGTAATTACGAAGTTGAAAATCATTTTAAATTTAATCGATTTTGAAAAAAGAAAAACGTTTTTTTGGGGGAAATTGAACTGAATGTTAAAAGATAAATTTTAATATAATACAAAGTTGTCTTTTTCCTATCTTTGAAGTTTTGATATCAACATAAATTTTCTCAGTCCCTAATATTTTATTCATGAAATTTAATGGCAAACTTAAAACTAACAGTTAATAAGAAAATAATGTAACTCGTAAATAACATATGTAATAAATAACACAGAATAACAAAAAAACTATTTCAATTCATGTCAACAAATTGAATAATAAAATAAATATTTTATCATAAATGTAATATTCCATTTAATTTTTTTTAAATTTCAAATCAATAAAAAATAATTATTTATCATATTAATGTAAAATTGATCTACCATCACTTAATTTTCGGATTGTTTAATTTCCGTTGAGCAAATATTTCTGACAAAAGTATTTTCTCCGATTTATTCTGGCAATTGATGCATGAAAACTTTCTATTAGATTATAGATTTTTGTTCAATGAAAGATCTCGAAAGCTTTTTATTACATATATTCTGTTGATTACAATGTCGCTATTTTTGAAAGTATTGTCAAAATGAAATTTTCAAAATCAAAAGTTGTTCTTGATCATTGGCTTGAGAAAGGCATTATGTAAATTTACAGCTAACTTCATTTTCATAAACTATTAAATTAAAGAAGTTTTCATAAACATCTGTGACAAATGTTCAACAAAGTTCAGAACTGCGGTTTAGCAATTTTATTCAAAATTAATCCTTTCTATTCTTAAAATTCATTAATTTTCCAGTAAAATTATTAAATAACTCGAATGAATAACAAAATACTTTTATCACATCAAAAGATGTTTGCAACTATTTTTATTTTATTTTTTATTTAATTAGCTTGTACGTAAAAATTGATAGTGTACCCCATCCGAGAACTACGTATCCTATGATATTGGAGTTGGTTTCAGTGTAAATTGATAAAAACACAAGGTTATGCAAATACAACCCCTCCATAAGAATCCAAGCGTAGTTTGCCAGAATGAAGTACTGCCAAATACTAGTAAAGGCTTTACAGTGCCAGTTACTTTCTATCTCGTCATCTAACCAGTAACTTGCACCGTTTTTTATCAGAACATCTGACGCTAGACCAATTCCAGATACGAATAGAATGTCCTTTAATAACGCCATTACAGCACGTGTTATAAATGAGGAGAACAGATGCATGTGCAGCATATTTCTGGAACATCTTAACTTTCTGAAAAAGCAAAACACTCTGTTAGAACAAATGTTTGGGCAATAATCATCAAACTCAAATGTTGTTTATTCAAAAACTTAATTTTAAAAATTTTTAAAGTAAATTTGTTTTCTTAAAAATGACACAAGGTTTTTATTATTTAAGCATGTTATGTAATAGTTGGAGCTGTTTTTTTTACAAAATTTTTGACGTATTTTCAACCATGAAAAATTCAACAATTTTTTCACATAATTGCACATATAATAAATTTTTGTGGTTGTTTTATTTTTAGCTACTTTTTTATTCATCTTGCATAAATTACGTTTTTTTACAACTTGTTTAGATTGTCATATTTTGGTTACATATTTTTAACCTTTCGGCACTCGCGCGGTGTACTGAGTACACAAAGAGAAAGAAGTCTGAGTTAGTATAAACGCGAGAAATAAGGATGCAAAAAAGGCGCGAGTTCCAGAATGTTAAGACCGTAAATTTACTTTATTTTATTCATTATTAATTTTTTAGAATTATAAAAGTTTTTGCATGTTTTTCTTACATCAGTAGTTCCAGTTTAAAGAACGAAACATTTTGAAAATATTGATAAAAACAACCTTTTGTTTAAAATAATTTTAAACTGAATGGACAGATTTTTGTATGAAACTTCCAATGCAGTGATAAATTTCAATTTATTTTTTGAACTTTGAATAGCAGATTAGCATTTTTTTAAATATTGTTAAACAATTTAATCTTGAATTTTGTGTTTAATGTATAACTTGTGTTTTACTTTGTCAAATTATAAGTTTTCAATAATTAAATTAGAAATTTAACAGACATTTTATGGGTGTATTTCATAAATGTATTTAAAATCGATACAGATTAATACAAAAAATTCGAAAACACAGAACCATAGTACAATCAGTTGATAATTAAATGAAAATAAATTAGACTTATTGGATTTGATGACAAGTTTTGAAATAGATTAATTTTTTTTATTTTAAGTTATCAGTAAATTGATCATCAATCACTTATTTTCGACAGTGTTATTTCGAAAAGAATACATTTCAGAAAAAAAGCTGATAATTATCGTTGCATTGAATTTTTTTTTACTTAAAGGCGGTAACAATTGGCAAATTTTAAATTAATGTATTTTGCTTAAGGTTTAAGATATTTTGAAAAATGCTTATTAACAAAATTTTAAGAGAAGTCATAGAATAATTTTAAAATTAATAACATGAGAACTTATATTTAAATTGTTAAAATAAACTAATTTATTCATTGCAAAAGTAAATTTTGAAACTATAAATGCACTCTTATTTTTTATTATTATAATGAATTTTCATAAAGCCACAGTAGTAACATTTACACAATAACATAACATTCAGCTATTTAAAATAAATTCGTTCATTTATTTTGAGTAATACATTTTTTTGCAAGATTAAATTTTCATTGAACGATAAAAGATTCTAGATAAATCATACATTTCATCTAATAGTTTGAAAAGATTAAAACTTATGTAGTCTACGTAGAATTTAAAAATAACATTTTGCACATGAAGAGTTTTTTCTTATTGCAAAATACATAATTGAAATTTACCATTTTATTTGATGTTTATTTTCTTGGAATTGAGTTAATTTACAAATTCATAATAATGAATGTTAACTGTTAGGTGAAAATAAATTGCATTAATTAATGAATTTTAATGAGACAATGAGCAGATCAAAAGAAAAAATTGCTATCACAGATACTTACTTAATTGTAGCTAATATTAAGAACGCAACAACGAGTGTGGAGAAAGATACAGCATAGCCAATCGTTGATATCGTTTTTACAATTGGAATGAATTGCTAAAAAGAATGTTTAATTTCAATTTAAGATTTATATAAGTGATACTGTTCGTATTATTGAAAGAAAGAAAAATTCACTAAAACTAATTTTTAATAAAGAAATAATTATTTAAAAATGCTTGACTACCCTCGTTCAACTAGCGTAAACTTTCTTGATGAATAAATCATAATAAAATTAATAAGAACAGTGCAACAGAAATTTTTTAATATACCGTAGAAAATTAAAGTATTTCTTTAAAACACATATTGTAAAATCATAATAAATCTTTTTCTTAATAATTCATTAAAAGAAATTAAATTATTCAAAAAAAGCATAATAAAGTGCTAATAAGCATAAATAGTTCATTTTGTTTACTATAAATGAAGACAGTGAACTATTTTATAAATTTTTGTATTATATTTTACTGTTTTTTTATAATTTAATAAATTATTAAGAAAATTTTACTAAGATTTATTGTGATTTTCTAATATATTTTAGGGAAATACATTGATTTTCCACAGTATATTAAGGACTTTTTATTGCACTGTTCTTAATAATTTTATTATAATAATTTTTTAGCAAGAATGTCTAAGCCAGTTTAACCCATTTAGTCACCGCGTCCATTACAATGGACATTTCTCAAAAAAACGAAATTTCGATTTTGTATGAAGTTTTTTAATAATCTTCCAATTTTTTTATACATCACGTTTGTTTAGCATCAATAGAACTCAAAAAACAATAAATTAGAGCAATAAATTTTCAATAAAAATTTTATTGCAAAAAAAAGAAAAAAAAGTGCAATTTTTTGTGTAAAAAAATCATTAGTTTTACTGTTTTAAGGGTAATTATCATGTTAAAAGTCATTTTTAAGCTGTAAATAATATTCGTGACTGAACGGGTTAACTAGGGTAGGTAAAATTAAGTGTGAAAAATTTTAAAAATCATTAGTATTAAATATTAGTTCAGTCTTTAAATTTAAATGAATTTTTGCAATTACTTTATTTTATCATTTATTGCTATCTTTTTTTTCATGCTATTAAACAATTCCTGAATTTCGATTATTGTTAGGGATTTTTTTTTCTTGAATTTTTCACGATAACAGTAAAATTGATTAAAATGTATAATTTGATTTATTTATAGCTATCTTAATACTGATTTTCCAAACATATCAATATGTATGAGGGAGCACCTTTTGAATATAAATATATCTATCTTGATGGAAATTTCTCATATAAAGTTCTTTGAGATAATTTTTAGGTTGAAGCACATGTAAAAGCAAATCACGTTATCAAATTCATGCATTTGATACATGAATTAAACCATTCTCATATAAATTTTATAAAATGAATGCGTATAACAGCTGACAAAAATTATCTATGAAAATTGATTTTGGATTCCTTGTTGATTTTCAGAAATGCTTTATGAATATTATTGCATTTTAGTTGTATGTATTGATTCTTTATATTAAAATAATTGAAAATGCGTCACTATAATTAATCATAAGTCAAAATACAAGGTTTCAAAAAAGTAGTGAATATGTTTAAATGCCGAATTGTAGTAAAGTATCAAATTTGCGTAGGTAGTCGGCATCATATACATAAATAACGGGTGGATGTGAAGAATTAATCAAATTTATATTGCGTAATATTTCATTTTCTACACTTATAAATAATGTTAATATTTGTGTGTTTTATGTACATGTTAAAAAGATTAATCTCACTTTAGAATAAACGACTGACAGATTGGAATAAAATGGCATTCTAGCTTCACAGAATTAAGAAAAAAAGTAACTTTTTAATTAAAAAACTTGCTGTTCATGTTCAACTCATAACTGCAACGTTCTTGTTTGTTATAATATTTTACGAAATAAATTGAAACATTACAATATAAAAAAGTAAATAAATATGCAATCTCGTACTTTTACACTTAAATATTTAATTATTTGATGTTGCACTTTCAGAACAATTTTCTATTGTTTCGAAGAATCCGCTTATGAGTACAAAATTTTTCATTCAATATACTGTCAAAAAAATTTCATTTAAACACAAAAATACTTTAAAAATGTACACTTTTTTCCTGTAATTACAAAACTATAGAAAAATTGTTAAATTTTATCCCACCTTACTCTATTTATTTTTATTTTCTTTTTTTAAGAAAATTTAATTAATATTTTTAATATAGAACTATTCATTTAAAAATTGAATATTAAGGATTTGCTTATTCCATAAAGAACAAAAATCCAAATTAACGACAAAATACATTTTCTTATCATATATTATAAATTTTATAGGATTTAAAGTTACCTTTTGATATGAAAGAACAATTTTATAAATATTTTAAAACTTTCTGCAAGCATATTTCAGATTAAGAAATTTATTTTGCAGTAACAAATGAATAATAATAAATGTTGTACAAGTGAATAAAATGTAAATAAGCATTACAGTCATAAATAATGAATATTTTCTTTTTTTGATAAACTGTTTGATTAAAGTTTTTTTGTTTCTAGATTTCCAACCTTTTCATTAAAACTTGTTTACTTTTGTCCAACCAAAATCAGTATTCATCTCACTGTATAACATTAACAAATTAGAAAAAGTTTAATAGGATTTATTAAGGCGCTTATAGCATTTATTTATGCAAATCTTTTATTCTTTGAATGTTACCTTAATCAGAGTAACATTATCAGGACGATGTTCCGGTAGGTCCATTAAAACAGTGACTAATCGAGCGCTGTAGCACTGAGTATAATTACTCCAAGTACTATTCGTTTCTGCACTCCAGTACCACTGACCATTCCACATGCATTGTCTGGTCGCATTTGCCTGCAGATAATACAATTTTTTTTAATTGGATGACAGTTTGACGAATTGAGATTTATTTCAAATAACAAATTTCGATAATTAAATTCACACTTTGAAAAATTAAAACGGATATGAAACTGTATTAGGGTTACATGAAATTGTTTATAGAATATTCCCTTCATTTCTTTTAAAGAATTAAATTTTTTTTGAGGCATTAAATTATGATCATTTAGATCTATTTTTAAGTAATAATTATG
Organism: Idris sp. 1 HC-2018; assembly: GCA_022817325.1. Lineage (NCBI taxonomy): Eukaryota > Metazoa > Arthropoda > Insecta > Hymenoptera > Scelionidae > Idris > Idris sp. 1 HC-2018. The sequence continues at coordinate 278 of JABFPM010001223.1, read as the reverse complement.
ATTTTATAATTATAAGAGATTAAGTTTGCTTTAAATGTAGTGGAACAAACTAAACTGCACACATAATGTAAACTCCGTGGATGTCTCATACTTTTATTTTCTTATTATTGAGATTCTTTAATATAGTTGTTTAAGACTTGTCTTATCAATCAGGCATGATCTTTTTTTTTTCTTTGTTTAGAAATTGTGGAATTTTACTGATAAAACATTCTTGACATATGGACTATACATATATATCAATTACAAAGCATGTCTCACAAAACTAACGAAAATGTGAA